>BGPR01010247.1:37348-53370 GCA_013235015.1 Araneus ventricosus | reverse complement strand
TTTTTATGTGTTTTAAATATTATCGTTTCAACCTTCTGTTGATGCAATCACTTGAGGCTGTTGCTTTCGTACGCTTAAAGATGTATTGTCATCGTTTTTGTCTAAATTTGCTGTTTTTTGTCTTTACTTTTTTCTTTCTTTTTGTTTCATTTTAATTTTTGTTTAGTTTATCTAATTTTTGTTATACGGAAGGTTCTGCAAAGTGTTAAATTAAAACGTTATCCTAATATAGCTTCACATTCTCAATCCGACAATAAATTTCTTTCTAAGAATCATTCTTGTTCTTAAAAAGTTCTTCCTTTACTCAAAAGATGCAATATAATCTTTAACTTAAAAGATTATTAGATTTTTTTAGCAGACATGAAGAGATTAGAAGTCTTTTAACGCCTTTCATGTGATTAAAAGAAATTATCCGTTATTTTTTTTAAAATTCCATGACGTCATGCCAATTTTAGCATCGCTCTTAATAAATCAGTTTGCCATCACACATGAAGCGATACTTTAAAGATATAGCACATTTATTCTTAAAATTACCCATACTTACGCTGGGCTTAACAGAAAAATCTCAACGCTTCCCAAACACAGCCATTTGATTTGACATCAAGTCTTCATATAAGAACGGACATTAAAATATCTTGATTTCAAATAAAAACAGTTGACAGATCATAATAACAAAATTCTATACGAATAAGGGAAGAAAATTTTTAGAGCAAACTATTCGCAGACGATAAAGAATTTCCGTTTGAAACAGGAATAAAACTATTAGCAAAGATCCGAACCGAAAGAAAATATAGAGTTGTACTTAAATTTTGATATTTCTTATGCTTGCAAACACATATTTTCAACAAACTTCTAAATTTTTCAGAACTTGATTATCATATAATCGATTAAACTAATTAAATTTTGATTTCATTCGCGTGGCTCCACCTGGTTCTAAATTGGAGAAAAGATTAATTTCTTGATTTCACACTTTTTTCCTATTTAGTACGCTAATAAAAGTATTTTCAAAAGTTTTTATTAAATTTAGTATGGATTTATAATAAGGTCTGAGAAGTTGACGATTAAACGAAAATAAAAAATAATTATATTTTCTTTGACTTCCATCAAACAGAAGAAAAAGAAATCCGAATTTTTTATTATTTCCGAGAACAGTTTTCTAACAGAACTTTTTCTCATCTATACCAAACCTCACATACACATCGAGTAACATATGAATAAAGAGGAAACGACTTAACGAAAAACAATCGTTAAAGTATCGAGAAAAGTTCCGGCAAATGTCAATAACAGGCCTTTCACTGACGAAAGTCGTTTCGCTCAGTAGAAAGTCATTTCTGCTATCTGAATGTAAATTCAGAAGGAGAATCGAATTCGTGCCGCCTCCGCTTGACAACATTATTTTTCCTTGTTTGGATGCCAAGAAACTTTTAGAAAAAAATAATTAGCATTCTTCCAACAAGGGGACACGTCGGATGCAACGTATTAGGAAAAAAAATTGAAGCAAATTAAGGTTTCATGTCGAAGAAAAGAAGTTTATTCTGGACTGAAAAGGGAAAAAATTATGCGTCATTCTAGGTCTAGAGTTGTGAAAAAGTTTCTTCGGTTGTTTCGAAAATCAAACTTGATAAAAATGGTTGGAAAGATTCTAATAAGAATAAGATCTATTAACTGTTTGAAGAAAACTAAATTAAAATTCTTAATACGTTGAAGAAAAACGCATCGAGAAATGAACTAAACTTCGGTTATATCCTTACAATATTCAAATTATTTTTTGAATATTTTGAGGATAGAGGATGGAAACCTCTTCTTCTTATTATTATTATAGAAATAATAATAATAAGAGCACATAATCCTCATAAGGATTTTGTATCTTTTATTTTTATAATAAATGGCAAGTTACAACTTGACAGCGTTTAAAAAATTAATTACGCTTAGTGGATAAAATGTGTGAAAAGTTTCTTTATTGGATTCTTTGGGATACTTTTTATTTACTTGTAATTTTTAAAGTTATCTTAAGGAATTTTACAAATATTCAGCGTTGATTTCTATAAGAAAATTTTGGATAAATTTCAATAATTTCAGACAACATATTGTGTGTTAGAGTGGACCGAAAAAATTCAAAAAATTTTTCAAGTCGTAATACCTCTTACAATTTGCAAATTGGGGAGACTGAAAGGGGTAATAAAAGAAATAAAATCTGTTTATATCTTCCTTTCGCGCATGTGCTCTAAAGTTTGCCGAAATTTGAAAAAATTTATATTTTTACGACAATTTTTTATCTTACTTAACTTGTCGATATTTAAATTTAATAGTTTTCCTCGACTCTTACTTGAACCGATAATTATTTTGGAAAAAGAATGATTCAAATCAGTTAAGGTCAAATCTAACAAATTTTCGCGCTCGTCATAACTCGCTCGGGTCAAAGACAACGGCACCCTACCACAGTCGCCACTGCGCCGCACCATTGTTCTGTCAGTCTGCACTTGTTCCTCGTGTTTGATGTGTGTTTCGTTCGCTCTTCCAGTAATTATTTTGGCATTTGCATTTATTTCAATGTTGGTTTTGTGTTATGACATTTTTGTGTAACTTTGTGACTTAACGGTGATATACTATGGCTGTACCTAAGAAAATCAACATAAGACAGGTATCTGATTGCCCTATATTTGGTTCACCTAAAGACTTTTCATCAAATAAGCTTCCTAATGGTGAGGACGTGATTCGGTCTTATTCATAGGAGAGATACGATTTGGTGCTTGAAGATAATAATAAAAGCGTCAGTTTTTCACAAGTTGCCGGAACAGTGGCTGTTAGATTTCAAAACTGGGATTACATCCTTTTCGGCTTTGCCAGTACTTTTAAATAATTTATATTTTCTCCACCAAAGTTTCTTTCTTTCCTTGTGGCAACTTTTAACTTCTCAACAGATTTTTTATAGTTTTATTAAATATCTCAATAAATAATCGCTTTAGCTTTTTATGTAATTTGTTTTATTGATTCAATGTTTATTAAATTGTTAATTACTTTTATTACACGGAACTGCATGCTCGCTATTTTACGGCGGAAGCTTTTGGGTGTAATCTGGTCCGAGCGTCCTCTGACTGGGAGATTTTCTTTGTATGTGAAGAATTGGTTTCTCTGAAAAGGTGTAAGAAGGTCGTGTGTCTGCGGGGACCGGTAGGCTTCATTCGGTTATCGTCCCTGAAGATGCACTGATGATCCAGGAGAAGCTAATGTAGTCATCAATGAATTTATCAACGAAATGCATCTAGAGAGAGTGGAAAGAGGTATGTCAGCGATGCAAATTTGAGCAGCAAATAGGAAGTATATTTGTTATGACGAACTGCCGCCAAATGTATTTAATTTGATGAAGAAAGACGCGGAGGAAAATAAAACTGCAATAATGTTCAGTGACCTCCAACTAATTCAGTTCGATTTAATTAAGGCAGCTTTCAACCAGTAAATATTTTTGAGATTGTCGAATATAATTAGGAGTGATGCAATCTACAAAATGGGAATCGTGCATTCAGCTAAGAATGAGTGAAAACGGAGATGTTCAAATGTTCAACATGATTTTCTTGGACTTACGACTCTTCACCCAAAAACCAGATTGTTTTAATGAAAAAATCTGTTTATAAATATTACTAATGATCTAAAATAATTTGTTTTTAAACATTTAAACTTGTATTCAATAAAGGAAACAAAACCAGGTAAGTTGTTAGTATTTGTTCTCCTTGAACTGTGATCTACCTTTATTTGTAATTGTTTTTCAAAATTTCATTAAATTTGAAGGCAATGCGCGACGGGAAGATGTTGATGGATTTAAAAAATATTTAAACATTATTTTCTGTGGTTCTAATTCATAAGAATTTGAGCTATTATATTCGGGAAGAGTCTAGTTTAAAAATTATCGTAAAAATGTGAATTTTTCCACATTTCGGCAAATTTTAGAACACTTGCGCGACCGGAAGATATAAACCGATTTTATTTCTTTTTTTACCTCTTTTTAGTCTCCCCAATTCGCAACTTTTCCGAGGTATTATTAATTGAAAAACAATTTTGATTTTTTTAGGTCCATTCATTTTTCAGCATTCAGATTTCTTTATTTTCATGAGTATTTTCTAAAAACAAATTTGAATTTGTTACTTCAAAACAGTACCTTTTGTTACAAAACACAAGCTGTAAATGTTATAAAATCAAACGTAGTTGTTTTAAAATATTTTTATGATAAAATGTCAGTGAAATGTTATTAATCGCCTAAGAGGTCATTATTTTTAGATTGTATGTCTATTTTACTGCTCAAATTTGCTTCTGACGACTGACTTTTTAAATTTAAAAATGGATTCTCCAGGACCTAAACAGAATGAATACGAGATGGCATTGTTTTTGCTTCAGTATTTTCTTTGTAATTGATTTCTAAATACATATACTATAGTTATGATCACCTTGTAGTTGATAGCCAAAAGAGAAATAAAATTCTATCAAGGCATTATTTTCAAATGATCTGTCGTCACTTGTAGTTAACACTTAAAATATTTCAAATATTATGAATGACTGAATGACAAATTAATCTGTATTAAGCTTTAACTGTAAGCTATTCAGACACCCACATCACAAATAATTAATCACCCTAATCTCAGATGAAGAGAAACAACCAGAGTGAAAAATGAATGATCCTTCTGTATCACATGTAATTAATCAAACCATCTCTACTTTTAAAGGACGGATATTCTGAATTTAAAAGCATCTTCATGAATGTTTAGAATATTTTCAATTCCTTATCTTAAAAATAATACTGAAACGATTTCTTGATTTGCTTCAAATCTTTTATGTGCTTATTCAGGATACAACGAGCTCATAATCGTGATTGCCTATATTTTTCAAACGAAAAGTTTTTAAACTCCATTTTCCATGAATTTGAATACAAATCATTGTATTCTTTGAATCCATTTGAAGAGCAAATATGATTCCTTCGATGCATATAAAGGGACGAAGTAATTAGTTGCTAAGTTGAATCGCCTTCCTTTATATTTGTTTGCCTTCTAACAGAACGTGTAGCAATAATTTCAATGCAGCAAACGGAGCTCTTAGAAATTTTAGTTCTTCAAGTTAAAAATTTTTCCTTCTAATTAGAGTTTCGTTCTCAGAAAAGGACAAAAGCTAATTTTTCTCTTAGTCTGTAAAATTGACCTACTCTTCTAGGCAATTTGTGTCTTTTTTCATTATCCGCAAGTAGCATATTGAGATTGCTTTTACTAGTATAGTAGCATTTCATTACATATACTAAAGGATAACAATAGAGGCAGTTTTAGCAAACTTTTATCTTCAGTGCAATTAACTTAATTACTTTTACTGTTAAAACTTAAAGATCTCTTTGTTAAAAATTAAACTATTTTTTTGGAGTTCGCCATTCATCTATTTTATTATTAAGTTTCGATCCAACAGACAGTTTCTTTACAATTTATTTAACTCTAACAATTCCCAGACAGGACCGAAAATATTCTAACCCGAGTAGAAGGGAGGATGGAGGTTCTGGCTCGAATCTCTCAAGGTCCCTCAGTTGCTGTTTGCACAGAATCCAAACTCTCAAGGTCCCTCAGTTTCTGTTTGCAAATAATCCAATCTCTCAAGGTCCCTCAGTTTCTGATTGCACAGAAATTAGTCCCGGTCATAATTGAACCACTTCAAATTTCAAACAAAACATCGATGAAATAACTCTCGCCAGGCAAACAAAGAATGGACAGACCAGGTGACAGAGACAAACTAGAACCTCGCTTCCGGAAAAACATGTTTTCCCTTCGTATGATAATGACTTTGCCCTAGGTTCTCGGAAAGCTAACATCACTGGGAGGGAGGAAGCCGAGACAGGGCTTCGTTCTTGTATGGAGTGTTAACTTTCCTCTAGGATGCAGAGATATTGTCGAATGTGTATTTGCATTAATTTGGAAAGTTGCAATAAATGTCTTCCTGCGATTTACCATTTTAGCTAAGCTAGAGTATAAATATAATCAAATAAAATTAAATTAGGAATTAAACCAAATTTAAAAATAAATTTAAGCATGCGCTACAAAATGTAAGCAATGTTTAAGTAGCGCCCAATATGCCGCTGCTTACAAAAAACAAAGGAAGTCAAAAATTATTCATAGAAAGTAAAAATCAAGAAAAATACTCCGAGAGAATAGAATTAAACAAACAAAAAATCCATTCTAGTCCACTTTTTCAAGGGCTATAGACTATATTCGATATGGATTCAAATTATTTGGGAAATTTTTCTGTAAGAAGCTTGACTTTCGTTTAACAAAGCTTCTCATAGCCCGAAATTTCCCAATCAAAGATGAACAAGACAAGCAATCAACAAAAGAATTTTTTTAAAAAGAACAAACAAACATAATATCGCGCGATCAAGATTCATTTAAAAAATATATTAGCCATCGTGCAAGAAATGCCTTCCTAAAAATATGAGTAAAAGAAGTAAAAAATCAAACTTACCCTAGCATTGGAGAGAATTAAAATCTCTCCACTTTAATCACAAAGAAAGAAACTTCGAGCTTGATTAATTCTAGGAAAAACTGTTTATCCCCATTCGCCATGTGAACAACCCAAACCTTAACTAAGCTAGTTATCTCTCGTTTTAGTTGATGTGCATAAAACATTTTAAATATATTGATTAAATACAGAGTCTTTTTTATTACTTTTCTTTATGAAATGGTACTTAAGTATGCTGCACCGATGAAGATGTTATAAAAGTTTTGGCGTTAGAGCAATAATTCTAATACAATATTTTGTAATCCGTTCATGAATACTGAATAAATTAAGAAAGTTTTCTCAAGAAATTATTTTAAAAAACATAATATACTTCAAATTCCTGGAAATTTCAATGTTGTTATCTATCTTGTCGAGCTGTTCTACAGATACTAACATGGAAATGTAGATCTGAGTACCGACAGAAATCAAGATAATTAAATTCCTCAACGACATCCCACAGTATCCGTTGCCTGCGAGGTAATTTACGATCAGATCTTTTCTTCTACGTCAAAGGGACTTTTAAATACCTTAGATTATGTTGACAAATTGCCAACATCAATGATAAATGGGGACATAATATTAGGTTTAAACGCATATTTAATGTATTAAAATTTTGATCAACAATTTTCGAATTATTATATTGTAAGGTTCCATTCTTAAACGAACTCCCATTATTATAATTTAAACTAACAGGTTTGGAAAGCTCATATTGATATGTAATTCTGAGATAATACTTTATCCAATGCAATTTTTCCTCAAGGTGTAACCGAAAAATTCTGGTATTTTTTTTTTTTCAAATTTTCATAGCAGAAAGTAGCATAGGTAAAACAATGAGAAAAATGGAATGATTTGAATTTCTTATTACCTTGTTATAAGAATAAAAGTAATCCGAAAGAGAATAGGTCTTTCTTGATAAATATTAGATATCTCATTGGAAGAATACGGAAATAAGTTTTTTGATACCATGTTACGATGTGAGCTAACATTTTTTAAATTATTTAAAATAGCAATTCTTTCAACTGACAAGTTTAAAAAGCTAATCTTATATAATTTCTGTGAAATATTTGTTAAATTATATTAGAGATAATAATGCTTTATTTAATACCAATTTTTATCAGTGTATACCTAAAACCTTTTTGGTAATTTTTCGAACTCTCACTAAAACGTTCTCTGCAGAATAGCAAATAAAATATCGTCTAGGAAATATTCAATCGTATGTGGTTATGTCTTTTAGTTTTTACTACTTTCATCTTAAGTTCTATCTCCATTCCTTATTTCAGAAATAACGTTTTAAAAGCATTATCTTAAATATTATATACCTGGTCATTTTTATCGTTTCAGCATCCACTTCAAAATGTTTTCAATTTATCTAAGATAGGCAAGTCTTAAATGAGTAATAAATGGAAAAATAGTTAATAATTCAGAAATTTCATGAATTCGTTTGCTTAAATGTACAATTTCCAAGCAATTCCTGCTCATTCAAATGAAAATCGCACAAGAATTATGTGTCTGTTTCCAAGAATAATACTTGTCCGAGGAAATAAGATATGCATTAACGTTCTCAATAATTCAGCAGATAGCCGCTGCAGCATTTTTCCTATTCTGGTATTGGCTGCCGAATAGTAATAATGATTTCAGATATCCGAGAACTAAAATAACAGGCATCACAAAAGCACAGATATCAGCATAAGTAAACACTTCAGAATGCTGGAATGATTTAAATTTGTTATTATACTGGTGTAAGAATAATGCCAATCCGAAAGTAAATTACTCATTCTGATAGTTATTATATTTCTTCGTGGAAAGACACCCGACTTTTTATCGTGTGTGTATGGTGTGATAACATATTCTGTGATAATTTTTTCGCAGAAGATTGAAAAATATAAGCATTGTTAATATTTAATTATAATTGCAAAGGCTAAAAGAGGTAAAGAAAGATGCTAAACATTAGCAAAATTTTAATCAGGCATAGTTTTTCTTCATTCAATGCACTGTTAAAAGTATATTCGTTTATTTTAAAATGGTTTGCTTAACTTCACTAAATCTCTGTTATAAACTATGCTATTTGTGTCTGATTTGCCGAGCCAATCGAGGTGTTGTTCTAACTCCTCCGTTTGGCATTTCTTCTGTTTGTAAGTAAATTTGTAACGCAGCTGATCGATTTTCTTTGATTTTGGCATGTATGTTCCTTCAAATCATTAGAAGCGACGCATTTGTAAGGATTTTTATTTTTTGATTTCGTTCCAAAATGATGGTTTGAATGATTAATGTGCCTTTTGGCACCATTAAAACATTTAAGTCATTTTGCTAATTTCGAGACATTTAATTACAAATTTTTTAATGCTGATAAAAGTAGACATATAATTACAATTTTTCGAATACTTTTGAAAGCAGAAACTTGTGTAAATAATTTCCATTCTAAAAGAATGGATAAACCTTTGAACACTGCGATGAGCAGATCTTGGATATCTTCGACGTGAGGTCTACTGTTTACAGAACTACCAGTAAAGCTTTTTAAGATAAATGAATATTTTTTTCGAGTATACTTCGAATATTTTTTGAATATACTCTTCAATTTACTAGTATAGTATAGTTTTAAATATATATATTCTTCTGAATGTGTTTTAATTCAGAATTTCAGAAGAGGTAATTCATATTTTTAGATCGGAATTAACTCATGCTAATTATTATAAAAGCTAAGTCGAATAAAATAGTTTAAACAAAAATGATGATACATATTTTTGCTGTTCGAATTTTAACAATAACATTTAAAGGAAAGCTTTAATATTTCTTTTTATGAATGTAGTCTAATACAGTGTCAAAATTT
Source organism: Araneus ventricosus (assembly GCA_013235015.1). Classification (NCBI taxonomy): domain Eukaryota; kingdom Metazoa; phylum Arthropoda; class Arachnida; order Araneae; family Araneidae; genus Araneus; species Araneus ventricosus. The sequence goes on along the minus strand of BGPR01010247.1, from coordinate 44,024 downwards.
TTAATATTAAAATATGATTTCTACTTACACCTACCTATCATTCGATAACGCATTTCTTACTTCGCCTACTTAATGAACGATTAGTCGGGAAATGAGCATTTAAATTAATTAATCTATAATATTGGTAACAATAATTTTTGGCGCATAAGTCATAAAATCGTAGCATTTACTTTAGATTTATATTTTGATAATTTTATGGCAACTTAATCTATCCATAAGAGTCATGGACTATTTTCATGTTGAATAGAATTAACTGGGTTTTCCGGCAATAGATGCTAGCCTGTTTCTTTTTTAGTTTATTTAGATAAACGCCCGTTCTGAAGCTGCACAGGATCTGAATTTGAGGATGGAACCTAAGGTGTAACTCTGGCCTCAAAACCATCTACACCATAACAGGCGGAAGACGTCTGCACCCGACGGTTTGAGCAGGCACCAGTGCCAGCTTTCATGCCGAATCCCCAGGAGAATCAGACCTCGAACCCTCGACCGGGCGGTCAGAATACTTTCCCACCAGGCTATCATGGCCCGTAAATTTTTCAGATAATCTGTCGTTTACATAATTCTTCATAAATTCTTAATTTATATATTTTATATTTGCGAACATCTGAAGATTTGTGCCGGAATTAGTGAAAATTATTAAAGTAACATTTTTTAAGCATAATTAAACATAATTAGCAAGAACTAATTTCGAAAACCGTTAAAAGAAATGTCAACCGAATTTTCTTTATTTTATTTTATAACCTTTAACTTTTAATATAAAATTATTAATGCATGCATAAATAATAGCATTAGTAATGCATACATTAATAATAATATTATTATGCATTACAATGCATAACATTATTAATTCATTATTAATGCGTTTTTAGAAACTCTATGCAAAATTAAATTATTCCAATTAGTATGGTTCACCATTTATATAAAGCGTTCAAAATGTTAGAGTGGGTAAGTAAATATTGAACTGACTCAACACTTACTTTATTTAAAATATTTCAATCGAGAAAAGGGAAACTGAGTAATTATTGAAAAATACATCCTATGTCTTTTTTCAACATGTTTTGTTCCGCAAATGTAAACTACTCCGGGAATAATTTAATAATAATTAATTACTTCTTTCATCGAAAAAAAATTAGAAAAGAAAAGCTTCCTGAAAAATGTTATTCTGCTAATATTTTAGGCGCTTAAATTATCGGTAGAAGTTTAATTTTTCATCGAATACATCGGTAGCCGACAAAATTTACAAAAAAATCAAGAAATCATTTGAAATTTTAAATGAATTAGAAAATATTTCACAAAAAATATTACGATATGATTGAAAGTTTTTTCCCCAAATTACTGGAAGCAAATAGGAAAATAAATAGAAATACTTTAGGTATATAAGATACTCTGATAATAAATTTAATTGTTCCTTTTAATTCACTTTATCTTCAGGCATTATTAAATTTTTTCTTGAAATTAATTTCTACTACTTTCTTAAATTATAATAATCATAAGAATTGGTCATTTTTCTTCCATTCTTGCTTCGTCCCAATGCATTCCCGAAACGTGGCGTTTTCCTCCGATATGAAATGGATTCGCTGGAAATTTAGATTGTGGTAGCTGTGACAGAGCCTGTTCTCCCACAGGAGGCGAAGTGAAGAGATGTACTTAAACACGGTATACAATCGCCAACTATCACCATTTTTCAGTTTCTTCTGAGAGTTTCCTCTCGTGGAGAGTTCTTCCGGAGTTTCCTCTACAGTTCATAGTTCCCAGCTTGTCCAGGTACAAATGAAGTTTGGCTGAATTTTCATCCCATCCTCACCATTCTATGACATGGTTGGAACTAAAAGTTTAACTCTTTGGGAAGATATTCCTATTATCCTCTAAAAAGAACAAGCCTGTTTTATGGACATGATCCTGAAAGCTGCCCTTGAACCGTTGTTCGTCTATTTTGCTTCTCAATGTTGTTGATTTCTTTTTACTGTTGATATCTTTTATTAAAGAAGAAATTTGTTACACATCTTTGCTTAGTAATTTTTGACGAAGGAAGCAGATGTTCGAGAGAAGCTTGGGTTCGAGTATCGAATGTAGACAGGTACATACAGACCATATCCTTCAAAAGAATGTAAACATGTATTGTTACAAAACTCGTTCTGTGGGTGTATGATGTAAAAAGTCCAACACGAAGGATAATGGAGAATGAAGGTTTATTCACAAATATGCAGGAAAACACGTAGCACAGGTAACAGGAAACAATAGGTCTTGCACAGATTAGCAACGTAAGCAGACAACAATTCACAGGTAATAACAGTTCAGCACTTTGAGATTTAGCAACACAAACAGTCAGCAAATCACTAATAACGAAAATAATAGAACTTTCAATAGATCTCAGCTCACAAGCATTCTAGCTCGCACTTTTTATTACATTACACCACCTGCATCCCCGTGTTTAGAGCCATTTGGCTCCTTTCCGGTTTGGATGGATGGAAGCGAATTTTGTTTTTTAAGAAGGGACGAAAACAAGTAACAGGTACAAGAACAAATGAAAATGAAAAAGAAAATGGACAGAACAACATAGAAAACAATACAAAATAGAAAAAAATACGTTGAGGAAAAAAAATCATAAGCAGCTGGAAGTGTGTGTCAGTCTGGGTGGATGAGTGCTCAATTATTATCCTCACATATGAGATTGTTCTCATCACATATGAAACGCATTAGGAGTCGAAGTCGGGTTCTTGCGAAGTTGTTCGTGAGGATGTTTTTCAACCACTGTAATTTAAGTGACACTGTTGGAGTTTGGAAATGCCAGGAGAGGGTAAACGGACATTTTGTGGCATAGTGAATTGGATTTCCTTTTTCTCCGCACGAGGAGTTGTCACATGTTCGAAGATTGAAGCGAAGAAGGTATGAAGGAAAAGGCCAGTGTCCTGTAACGAACATTATCTCTTCTCTATTCTCCAGCTCGCACTGCAGACGAAACTCCAAAGTCGTTCCAGTCCATCAACACAACCCTCTCTGATCCAATTGCGGCCCTTATATACTCCCCCTGACAGGCCGGGACTTCAATGGAGTTTTCTCGTATATGCAAGCGTTTTCTCGTTCCTAATAGAGATATCGAGAGAAGGGTCGCATTTTCTGGAATCATCGATTTGTCGCCAAGGTCATGAAATTTGTCGCCAAGTTGCCAAAATGGTAGACAATGTCAGTGGTCCAGGCCCGGCCATCCCATACAAACTCCTGTAAAACTATCTTCCTAAACATGAGACTAGTGAGGCAGGAAGGCTACATTACACTTTTGCAACAGTATATATGCATGGAAGAAGCATTCATTTGCAATTACAGTAGAATCTCAATTTTCTGGGTCTCTGTTAACCGTGATCCTAAAATCGTGACTCATTTTTCATTTCTTTTAGTAAAGTAATCGAATTTTAGTTTGTATCGGAGTCGATTTTCATAACGCGGAAGCATGTAATATGGCGTTATTTGCAGGTGGACTTTTATATCTCAAGAAGTTATCTATAGATTAAAATAAGAAAAACAGTTACAATAAGCATTCATGCGAGCAAATTCCATACTTCTTTATGAAAACATATCACTGTAAATAAGTCGTGGAAATATTCTTTCGAGACATTCTTCAAGAATCGTTGAGAAAATCGAAAGGAAAGAGTGAAAATCTGTAACTTCGCGAGAATTCTCTACTCAAAATTTTTCAAATAATCATGCAAGTTTTATAACAGAAAATAATTTTCTTTTTAAATCTTGGTAGTACTTGTGGGCTTATTTTTATAATTTCAGATAGATATTTTTTAAAGCCAAGTCAATATAGAAGAAGTCACGATCTAACCTTTAGTCTGCATTCACCGAATTTTCAAGTATATGAGATGGTTAAGGTTCCAATCAAATCGGATAATCGAGGCTGCATTGTATTTCAATTGATATCAAATGTATTCCTTAATACATTCTTTAACATAACTTTATCGAAATAATTGAACTGCAGATTAAAGTTTTATAAAAAAATGTATGCATATTGAAAAATGTATGCGAAAACCTCCCCTCCAAATAATTAAACAGAGAATAGTTGACTCTTCTTTCACACAGAAAATGAGTTTCTATAGAAATAATATCAAGTAGAAGAAATTCGGTTTTACTACATTAAATAAAAAAGGAAAGGAAAGGAAAATGAATTGGGAAAGGTTCGACGGAGGGGATACTGCAATAAAATAGGATTTTTCCTGAAAGAGGAGTGTGAGACGTAAGTGATGGGAAAATTCTTCAGACAGGCTCGTCTAGAGGAGTCATTTACCGGACATTGAGAGAGAATTGCTTTATTTTAGGCGAAAGTGAGCCTAGAATAAGAAGAAAGAATTCTTCTCCAGATCTTAAGCCGTTTTCTACTGCTGATTAGAAATCAATATTCCGAAATTATGTTAAAATCCATTCATCTCGAAGATTACTCGAGTTTCATGAAGATGGAAATTTTTTTCCTGGATTTTTTTATTTTTTGAATGAGAAAAGAATGTACTCAGAGTACTTCAGAGTTATTTTTTAAAATCAGAATCAACTATTTGAGAAAGGAGAAAAAAGAATTTTTCATGAAACTTAAAATTTTTGTGCTTCCAATCAATGCAGCTTCTTTCAAAAACTTAGCTCACATTGCCTATTCTTCCACTAATACATTACATGACAAAGAAGACTAATTATATTTTAAGAAAGAGTAGAAAGTTTTGGGTTTCTCTCACCATCAAAGTACGAAAATTCGATCATGTTAAGCAACTACTTTTTTCAAAATATAATTCAGTAAATCAAAATATTTAATTATGGTAATAGACTCAAAATATGATTTGATTGACAGCAAAAATAAACGAGTTGGGAAAATAGAAAACACTTCTCCATTCTGCAAAAATTAACACATTTTTAAATTTTACCAATCACATATCGTTTATAACTTGAAATAGCTATGTTCTTTTATCAATAACTTCATAGACAAAAAGACTTCAGTTTAAAAGTAGAAAAGACCTTTTTTTATCAAGGTACTAAAGCTTATTCTTTAAAACGTTTGGGTTGCTAGCAAAAAAATATTTACTCAAATTCTGGCCCACAAAATGGTTTGTAAGGATTATTACAGAAATTGTTTCCTTTTTTCTTAAATAATATGTGTACAAGTGTCATTCCAAAGAATATGAGATGGAACCAAAATAAATCTAGTATTTTTCTAAGTAATTGAATTGAAAGGTTGTTTTTTCCTTTAAATCTTATCGAATGTAAGTAAAAAAATTTTTTCTTGCTTTTCAAATGCTTCCCTTACACATGGAACAAACATTGGTTTTTTAAAACACTTTCTTATATATTTTTTTCTCCTTCAATTTTTAATATGAAATAATTTGAAAGGTTTCTTCTTGGGCTTGATCTCCCTTCCCCATAATTTTTTTTCGAGAACTAAAGAAGATATATTTTTTTCAGATTACAACTTTTATTTTTTATACATTTTATGTATTAATGTATTTGTCTTTATTTTTTTAAGAATTTTCCTTCTTGGGTTTGATATCCTTTTCCCTGGCATTTTTAATTCGTAACTGCAGGAAATTATGTTTTTCAGGTTCTAACCTTTTATTACTATTTATATATTTTATTTATAAGATTTTTTCCCTCTTCCATCTAATGGGATGTCTAATGTTACATTTTGCGGTTGCTAATTAGAACAAAAAACACTTGAGAATATTTACTTTGCGTTTTCCTAAATACTTATCCATCTGCTCTCGATACGAACAAGCAAAAAATTCTCTATTTGATGAAGAGCAATTAATAATTTAGAGGAAGAGGAAATATCACTGCTTTTTATGTATAGGATTCGAATTAGCTATGGCTGCATCTGGTTCGAAAAAATTGTAAGAATTTTAAGGATAAAAAATATCTAATAAATACAAAATAACAATAATAGAAGCAATTTATCTGGTGAGCGCAAGTGCATCATCATCCAGGAAAAAATGCGAAGACAAAGGTATTAAAACAAATTAAGGAAAGTTTTAAATGTGATAGAGATAAAAATATAATAATATTAACAGAAAACGAGTGAAAAGGAAAGAGAAGGAAGAAGAATCCAATGGATGATCCATCGGATTCGTCTTTCTCCTCCTTCCTTTTAATTCATTTTTTGTTAATATTATTGTATTTTTATCTCTACACAGTTAAAACTTTCCTTATTTCGTTTTAATATTTTTGTAAGGAAAAAGGGAAAAGGAAAGAGGAGGAAGAAAAATCCGACGGATGATCCATCGGATTCGTCTTCCTCCTCGTTCCTTTTAATTCATTTTTTGTTAATATTATTGTATTTCTATATCTACACAGTTATAACTTTCCTTATTTCGTTCTGATATTTTTGTAAGGAAAAAGGGAAAAGGAAAGAGAAAAGGAAAGAGGAGGAAGAAAAATCCGATGGACGATCCATCGGATTCGTCTTCCTCCTCGTTCCTTTTTATTCATTTTTTGTTAATATTATTGTATTTCTATATCTACACAGTTAAAATTTTCCTTATTTCGTTCTAATATTTTTGTAAGGAAAAAGGGAAAAGGAAAGAGAAAAGGAAAGAGGAGGAAGAAAAATCCGATGGATGATCCATCGGATTCGTCTTCCTCCTCGTTTCTTTAAATTCATTTTTTGTTAATATTATTGTATTTCTATATCTACAAAGTTAAA
>BGPR01010247.1:12486-37338 GCA_013235015.1 Araneus ventricosus | reverse complement strand
TTCATTTTTTGTTAATATTATTGTATTTCTATATCTACAAAGTTAAAACTTTCCTTATTTCGTTCTAATATTTTTGTAAGGAAAAAGGGAAAAGGAAAGATAAAAGGAAAGAGGAAGAAGAAGAATCCGATGGATGGTCTAACGTATTCGTCTTCCTCCTCGTTCCTTTTAATTCATTTTTTGTTAATATTATTGTATTTCTATATCTACAAAGTTAAAACTTTCCTTATTTCGTTTTATTATCTTTGTAAGAATTTTAAGATATTTACCTGGTCATTTTTTGCAAATATTCGTAAATAAATAATGTAGAATGTGTGAATATTGAGGAACTGATAAGTCAATGATTTTTGTTATTACTTCCTATCTTACATTTAATCCCGACTTTTATTTGTTGATACATACGTTTGGATGCACCTATGCAATCGGAAATTAAATAACATTTTATTGGTAACTCTTCCTAAACATCTACAGCTTGGTTTGTAAAATTAAATTTTTAAATAACTTCTCATCCGACTTCTTATAAAGCAATGATTAATTTTAGAAAAATGCAGCATTTAAAACTTCGGTGCAAGAATTTGTGAAATCATTTGCGTTCCAGTAACTACTTTTTAAGATATTGTTCCCTATTGCCATAACTCCTTCTCTTTTTGTGATAATATGTGTGAAATATTAATTTTATAAAACAAAAATAAAGTTTTATATTTTAAACTCTTTGTTTAATATTTTAAAGTATAGCTGAAATTGTTAAGCGGAAATTTTAATGATTTTATGATCCAACAAGATTTTCAGTGGACGCATAATTTGCATATAAAGTTGGATTGGAATGGAAATAAAATTGGAATTAATTTCTGTAAATTATCATCTGTAAACAAGTATCAAAAATAATCAAAATTTATCCTTGTCACAAAGTCCAATATTATTTTCCACTGACGTAAAAAGAAGAAAAATAATTTCCCGCCTTTCCATCAAGATAACCTTCGTGAAAGGTTATATGTGGTTTCATTTTACCGTAATCTTAAGGGTAATATCTCCATTCTAACTTTTTCAAATTTCAAACAAAACTCTATTTGATAGAACAATATATGCCCTAAATGAGGAAGGTGACTCTTTTCATAGTTCAATAAATCACTAGACATCTGTGACAAATATTTTCTTTTTTGGATTTTAAAAACAGTTGAGGCAGCCCGCTTCATTAATCTCTAATTGTAGTTGGAAGTACCGAACCGAGTGATTTTACAAGTTAAAGGGACACATTACCCAAACCAGCGGGAGTGGTCTCCCCTAAACTTTCTCGTATACATCTCGAAAAAGGTGCTGTTTCCCCTCCCCCCTCGTGGATTAAAAAATTCGAACCTTCTGTAACCCAGCATCCAATGACTATCAGAAAATATTTAGGTAAAGAATCAAATTCAAAGAGATGCGTTCCGATTTAAATGCGTACCGATTTCTACTATTGCTGGCTCAAGGACAATGTCACATAATCCTTCCGATTGCACAGATTGCTACCAGTACGCATGCGCCTGGAGAATAGGATTAAAAAAAGCGCCAGGCAGGTGTCAATAAATATCGAGCACAGAAGATTGCGTCCAGTACGCATGCTCGTGGGAACAGCGGATTCGTTGGAGATGCGATTATATAGACAGACAGACAGTCAACCCTTTGACAGATTTGGCCCAAATTTTTATACGGACCTATATTCATGACGATAAATTTCTGTACCAAATGTTATCCATCTAGCTATTCAAGTTTTTGAGTTATAATGTTAACATGACCGCGGACATACAGACAGACAGACTTTCCTTTGACGGATTTTGTCCAAAATTTGACAGAAACCTAAAAATTATGTTTAAAGACCACATACCAAATTTCATACCCGTAGCTCAAATAGTTTTCGAGTTATCGTGTTCACAGACAGACACATAGACACACATAATTTTAAAATTGTGTTTTTCGGACTCAGGGAGGTCTAAAACGTGGAGATTCGTCAAAATCTCGAGTTCGAATTTTTTGACGATTACAATACTTTCTCTTTGCATACTTCGTATACGAGAAAGTAAAAATGGCCAAAATAATAATTTTCATTTTATTGGCTAATTTCGTTGTTCTTATTGTTCTACTTATTCTATCAAAATGTCAAATTTTTACCTCTACTATTTCAGAAGTTATTTCAATTTTTATTTATGATGATTAATGAAAAACATGCTCAAATGACAACTTTAAATGGCTTTTACCCATGCCCGACTTTTCTGCACTTCAATGTTTTCAAAATGCTAAGAGTTTTTTACTTTTTAAGAAAGGGCTTTCGAATTTTTTTGCATATTTTTATCATTATGTCTATGATAAAATTGTGCATGCATTAAGCATTCAGTTGCTAAGTTTTTTTTTTATATTCAAGTTATAAAATAAGGTGCTCATAAATTTCCTCATTTTTCGCCATATAATTCAGTAAAATATCTATATTTAAGCAAATATTAGATACATCTTAAAGTCCATGCACCGTTTTGTGCAATATAGTTCTGAATATACAAATATAATTTGAAGCAAAAATATTCATATTTGAAAAAGTAGTAAGGATTTTTAAAAAAATGAGTTTTTCTTTAAAAATTTAAATTTCAACTAAAGAAGCAGATCAAAATGGATTTTTTTCTCCTCAAGATGACTTTATAAGATTGTTAAGTCACAATACTACCAAAACTTTGTCAATAATACATCAAATAAAAAAAAATATTGAGAAGGTTATGCGTACCCTTAAATGGAAAGGTTTTCTTTTTCTGAAGGTTAACCTTCCTGTATTCTAAAACTTTTGCATTATCATATTACACAGTGAAATATTTGTATTTTTCAGTCTACATTCCTTCTTAAAATACCTCGCTTATAGTTCTAAGCTCAGAATCATGTGGGTTTTAGTTTAGAGTTTAGTTATGTTAACATCCCGTTTTGAAGCGACACGAGGGCTATTTCGGGACGGACTTCGTAATTTTGAATCGCGATCAGATGACGAGGAAGACACCTGGGATGGCACCCCCTCTCCAAACTTCCACGCGAAACCAACGGGAGGACGTTTGGACACTACGTATGATTTAGCGTGCAACCGGCCCCATTCACGGCGGATCTTCAGTAGAATCTGGTTTCGAGCCTGGAGCCCTCCGGCCCCAAGGCCGAGAACTTACCACTAGGCTCCCGCGGCCCCAGAATCATGTGGGAGGGCTAAAACTGTTTTCACGAAAAGCACTTCCACTTGTACGAAAACAAATTAACCGTACAAGAACTCTAATGTAAACAGAACGTTTTTTTGCGCCGAAATGCCGGATCGTCGCACGTGCAATGCTATCGCTAAAACTATTCATGAAAGATCCTGTATCTAACTATGTAAATATTTTATCTAATTAAAGTTTATAGTATTCATTACAGAGGAGCTCTCTTCATTGAATTCATGATTGGTTTACCTTTTCTACATAGATACCACTAATGTGAGTTTATTCTTTTTTCAGATTGATTTTTCTTTAGCGTCGAATATACGACTCGGCAACTGTGAGTATAGGCATGATTTATTAATTATCTTGTTTTTATACTTCTCATGACGCTGATTGTTGAGACAACCGTGTGCACTAATGTAACTCGAGGTAACACTCTACCTTTTCATCGGACTCGTCTGATAACTCCTCTTGATATATTTTATATTATATTCGAATTATAACTCTCTATGAATCATTATATCCTTCTGTATTAATGTATAGTTAAGTTCACTTTTACGTGTTTCTATATCTCTTGATGCAATAGGTTTTTTATTTTGCTTATGCTTTTCAATAAAGTTTCACACATACACATCCAGGGAGACGCTTAGGCTCCGAGTTCGGGGTTATACTGTGGTGTTAGTAAGTATTGAATGCGTACTGATAAGTCGCTAAACTTTTGAACATAAATGTTTATTTACCCATTCCAACTTTCCTCACATATAAGTTCTTCGTCATTCGCATAAATTTATGACCATCGACACCACACGATCGACATCATAAATTCTGAAGATTTCCCATTACTCTAAAAAATAGGGGTACAGCCACTACCTGGTGATTTATGGCCTCCACTGGAAGCGATACGAATACCCCGAGGAATTCTTTCCTCGGTGCCTGACCTGCTTGCAAAGGTGTTCATTCCAAATGGCCATAATCTCGTCTGCGGACAAGTGCTCGGTCTTCCAAGCGGCAGGGTCATCTGCTCCCACACCACCTGACCCTCTTTTATCGGAAGTTGTGAGTTACTGGAGTGGGCGAAAGAACATAAACATTTTCGTCTCCCGAGATCTATCTTAATGGGCTTTGTCTTCGAAGAACAGAGGAAATTTCGGAGATGTGACCATAAAAGAATATATTTTTATATGATTTCTGAAGTTTGAAACATTAGTTCTGAAGAAACGCAAGCATCGTATGGATGAATAAAGAGATTCAGACTTTAATTTTGGTGCAGAATAATAAAAATAATCAATTGTTTTAACATAGAAAGGAGAAAATGAGAGATAGAAATGTATAAGATTTTAAATGACGCATTGTCGTGAGTGAATGTAAATTAGCACTCGAAATGTTTTACAGAGACTTTCTTTAAAAATCCAATTTTGTTCTGAAGAAACGCAAGAATCATATAGAGGAATAAAGAAATTCAGACTTTAACTATGTTGTAGAATAATTATCAATTGATTTAAAGCAGAAAAAGAGCAAAATTAACGATAGTAATGTAAATGAATGTAATGTATAAGTAATTAATCTTTTGATCGATAAAATTATTTTTTATGTAAATTTATCGCGTGACAGGCTAGGAAAATAGGGAAGTTAATGGTAAGTAAAGCGGCTATGCGATACGCCATAACACCTCTTATAGCGCCATCTGGCAGAAAAACTATGAAATTAGTGCTCCTATCCCAAAAACTAAACGATACAGGGAAAAACGTCAATTACAAAGTTGTAGAACAACATAGATTTAGTTCAAGAAGACACCTTGCGGACATTAATGATAAGAAAATAAAGCTCAAAATTTCATTTATTTGTTCGTTATTTGCAACGCTGTTACAAGGCGAAATGTGTTCGAAAGAGAAAACAAAGACAATTATCACAAAATCTTTTCGGTGATCAGACTGCTCTTCAGCTATAATACACATTTGGAATTCCACGTTCCAGTTTTTTTAGCATATTAGATGTTACGCTCGCTCATGTATCACTAATACTTTCTCAAATATCCTCATATGTTGTCGAAAAGGTCGCATACGCATAATGTTTGAGGTATCCCCACAGAGAAAAGTCCATTAACATTTTTCTCATTTCATCCACGCTTCGTGACGTCACAGTTTTACAAATCACGAATAAACATATGTGCATGTTAAGTATTCTGTTCTTAGCATTAATGTCTTGATGGTTTCATTTTATCCTAAATAGATGCTGTACAACGTTGTAATTGACTTGTTTTCATATATTGTTCCGTTTCTGACATAGGAGCGCTAATTTCACCGTTTACCTTGAGGTTTCCCTGTAAGATGTCTTATGGCGTAGTGCATAGCCACTTTATTATACTTAGGCACTACTTTCATGACTATAGCTTCAGTCGTTCTGAAATTTAGGCTAGGGTGTACTTAACTTTAGTAGACCCTCTGTCTATTCATTTAAATCTAGACAAATTTTAGAAAGAAATCGGAAAGGATAATTTACAGAAAAGGCTCAAATACAGAACAAAATCTATGAATAGTTATATATTTCATACAATGAAATGGTGCGCGCTTTCAAAAATTGCTCAGGAAGAGAAAACATGAAACTCCATCAAAATCGTATATTTAAGGATTTTGCTGCATATCTTCTGTGAAGGAAAATGCATTTATCTTTCTCCCAATCCAGCCAGAGCTGACTTCCTTCCCCAGGTTACATAAAAAATAATTTTACTTTTTGTGACTCATAAAACAAAGTAAAATCGTTACAGGATAATATAATATAGAAAAATGTAATTTTATGATATATAAAATGTATCATAAAATATATTTTTACACAGTGAGGCGAGTTTCTATTATTTTAAATAAAGTCAATATTTTCAAAACTCAAAACTATTAAACTGAAATAAGAATCATTTAAATATTTTAATATTTTGTCATTTTTTGAGTATTTACTTCAAAGATAGTCACAAAAGTTAAATATCTCAAATTCTTTATGAATACTTCCGATGACTTTTGATACTATTAGCGTAAATGATAGAAATCCAGCAAAGTTATTTATATCTGAAATAAGTGCTCTAATTTGTATACATTTCAAGTACTCATATAATGTTGCATGGGGATAAAAAATAAATTTTTCATTTAACTGTTAATTTGGATTAACATTTTGTAATAATAACAACAAAGGAACGTTTATAAAAAATCACGGTTCTAATCAATAAAGTTGATAAAGAAATAATAACGTTACTGAGATAAAGTCAAGATATTTAAATTTTAAACTAGCCGCCTTCGGCGACCAGTTCGTTCGCCAGGAATATAATTTCAATTGAATCCCTTATGCATAATTTCATATTCATACCTTAACCCTTACCTTAACAAAGTAATTTTGAACTTAAGATAGTGACAGACATTTCATCCGTGTTTTTTAATAGCTTTGCACCTGTTCTGTTTATTGTCAACATGCACGCCCCTAAAGGAGTCAAGAAACTGACTGTGCCTTAAAGCATCTAACTGTATGTTGTCGGCGCCAATTTCATTTTCTCATTCCTCGTACAAAATTTATATTTGATTTCAACATAAAAATGACGCGGCATATATGCTAATAAAAAGAATTAAAACATAGTAACCATAATCATTCAGCTTAATGAATATATTTCCTGATATATTTCCTTTTTTCGAGCAATTGTTTACAGATTTCCAGAAAAACTTGTGAAATAAGTAAAGGAAAGAAAATTCATTAGAATATTTCCTTTTCTTTCAACAATGCAAGAGAAATACGCAAATAAATATTTATTTAAACAATGAAGACGGTTTTAATTTCATTGCAACACTGTTATCTCTTAACTATAGTAGAGAAGGCGTCATCTAATTATAGAGTTCCGTCTCAGTAACCGGTGGCATATTTTCTTTCGCAATGGCTACCGATCAGCAGAAGTTGATGCGTGTTTACTGGGGTTTCTTTTTTAACTTTTTCCTGAATTTCACGAAAACTCTTCAGGTTTCACATTACTTGTGAATTAACAAATTAAAGAGTTTAAAATTTCCCTACAAATACATGATTTTATTTTTATTTCAGTTTTAATATTTTTGAAGTTAATGGATCTAGACAAATTTTTGATTTCCAGTAATTTACCACCCCCTGGAACACCGAAATGGTGTGTTACGTATCCGAGAAAAACATTTCAAAATGCGCTCTCATTTAAATAAAAACCGTAGTTGAAATATTATTAGTTAATTTTTTAAATTAATTTCTGAAATTTATCCACAATTCTCGGACACCCTGTATTATTAATGGTTGAAGACCATAAATGTACACTATTAATATACCAAGCACATACCGATTGGAGTTTCCCAAGTTTTGACCACACCTTGAAAGTCACAGCATCCGCATATCTATTTCAAAAATCGACTCGTTTATAACCTCGGTATGATTTCAAAGTTTATTCCAAGGGGATTATTCCGCATATTGAAATGTGTAGAAACGAATAAGATACATCAGATAAAAAAACTATTCTATATCTTCCACAAACACGCAAGTATAAATTTTGGAAAAATTTCTCCTATTGGTAAAGTGAAAAAGAATGAAGTATAAGAATGAAAGAATACCATTTTTCTTCTGAATGATTGAAAAAACTTCCAAAATACTTGTTTATGAATCGAAAGTTCAGTATTTTGAAGTGTTTTTCGATAGAAACTTGGGTACTATAAAGTGTATTTGACGAACCGTAGGCAAAATATATAATTTATTTTTTTATTTTAAAGAATTTAAAAACACATTTTATTAATGTGCTAAACATCAGAAATCTATTTGATTTTCTGTCTTTCTATTTTTTGATCTACTGTTTCTCAAACTCACACTTAATTGGAGCCTCTGGAATGGAACCAAAAATTTATTTAATTAATCATTAATCGGTGTTTATGTTTTGAAAATTGTATATACCAGAGATTCCCAACCTTTTTTCCCTAGATATTCTTTTCGTTTGATTATTATTTTTGTTTTCGCATACTCCCTTCTGTTATATCCAACTCCCCCCAAACCGTTGGTGTATGCAAAGAAATTTCTTATTATTAACGTTAAAGGCTTAGGTTAGCTTGAAAGCGAAATGAATCGAATTAATAACATTTGTACAAGTTATTTTTGATTTTACATTTTATTCTGTTTTCACAATAGGAAAAAAATGAAACCAGTTTTATAATAATTTCGTTCTAACTCATGAGGATAGCTAAAAATTTTAATTCGTAATAATCAACTGTTCAAGTGATATAGTTATTAAATAGCAAGTATTCACTTGGAGAAACAAAATTTGGTAACTTTTTAATTCCTTGTGTTTTCTTGTTTCCGACATGAACAACATTGATTTCGCGTACCCAACTGGTCCTTCGCGTACCCCCAGTGGTACGCGTACCACAGGTTGGGAACAACTGGTATATAATCGTGAAGAACACACGAAAGAGGAAAATTTCAATCCGCTAGCTCATCAGTAAGGGATGGAAAAACCAATTAGGAGATTTCTTCTTTACAAACATGATCCTCGTCAAGTGAAATAAAACTGTGATAAAAACGTTTCTGCTATGTTTAAACGTTCTGTATAAAAGTCCGCATTTCATATATTAATGATAACATACATAAATCTTCAATTAATTAAGCCAATACATACGAAGAAGTATCCTCTGGACCCGTTTTTTCATCCTGAGAAGAACGAGAGCAATAAAAATATTGTTACTTTTTAGGACAGCACCATTATTTTAAGTTTTTATTACGCTTGTTTTTTATAAAATGATGATTTAGGATGTATAAAATTATTTTTAGTGCCCGTAAACAGTGGAGAATTACGTGGCTAAGAGTTTCTTTTCATTTGCTTTCTTTAAGCCACGCTGGTGGAATTTCGGACACGTTTATGGGCGAGGTTCCAGGAAATGACCTTTTTTAGTACAACGTATCATTTCATATATTTTTATGAGTTTCCAAATAGTAAAGTAAACATCTTCCATTGAAGCACAAAAGAACTAAGCTAATATGGACATTGTACATCTTAATTATTTTTTATTTTGATCATTTATGAGGAGTAATTTAATGAAATGAAATTTGAAATGCGACGACTTATTTGAATTAGAGATGAGAAATTTTGCGAATCAGATTTAAAATATTTGAAGACATATAGGTGCTTTTGACAATTGCTGAATATTTTCATATAAAAAAACTTTAGGATAGTTCCCATGATGTATTTTTAAATTATTTTTTATTTGACTGCTTTTCCTTCAATCTAGTTAACTTTTTTGTTTCGTTTCCTTTGAGTTGTAGAGCAAGTAACATTTGGTAATTCTAAAGTAAATAAATAGAGATAAAGTCATCTTCCGATTTATTCATTCAAGTATTATATTCTTAATTTAAAAAAGGAATTAAAATTGTTTTTATCAAGTGTCGTCTTTTATTAATGAAGATTAAGTGATTTACAAATTAAATTTGTTCTCAACAGAATACTGACGATTCATTTCGTGAATGACTGAAATTTTTTCTTAAATTGTTTATTTTCTTACTAATAAAATGAGATCTTAACGACAATTTCATTACTTGCTTTCTCAAGTATTCTTACTACAGTTCTTATGTAATAAAAGTGTAAATTCACATAAATACTATCGTGCCTTCTCGAAAACAGAAATATTGTTTTAACTAATTCTAAATTTTTTAATTAGATGAGCTCAGGAGCATGTAGTCCTGCAAGTATTTTCACTAGTAGGTACTGGGCAGTGTTGTAGTCGCAAAATAAGAAGAGCTGAGTTTAAGGAGGTTTCTACAATTTTGTCTTGTTCATTTCTCGTTAAAAAAGCAGTGCCGGAACGGCATTCTGGTGCACTAGATTTCTTGTACTGGGTTTTCCTAGTGGAAGATGTTTGTACGATGTTCTTATCCGGAATAACGTGACCTGCATTTTTATATTAAATTTTTCGTTCAGAGAAGGCAGTGAAAATATATCTTGAATATGTGCATAGATAAACATAACGAGGGAGCGAAGTCACACTTTTGGTGGGAGTGAGAAAAGATAAGAAAAAAATAGAAAAAGAAAAAAAACGGATCTTTCTCTTTCAGTTGGTGCCGCGCCAACCAGAGCTCGATGGATTGTAGCTCTGGGACCTATAAACTTAAAGGGAGAAGGGGTTGCTGCCTTTTCCCGAAAAATATCTCAGCTGTGCGCAGTGGGCGAATTTTGATGCTATCGAGAGCTACCAGCTCTATAGTTCCCACAAGAGTCTCTCTTCCTTGTTGATTCATTTTCTGCTTTCTTTTGACGTTATTATTACTTCCCCCCATTTGAATTGATCATCGAACTCTCGGAGTGGGAAAGTAAGAAAATAAGAATCAGAAAGAAAGTAAAAGATTTTAAAACAATTTCGGGGGTGCTGCAGCTGTGCAGACCTAACGGAGAAGCCGCCACTGCTGTTATGGTACCTTTAAACAATTTTCAAAATCCTCTACATCACTCTAATCAATAAAAATATTTAACAATGAAGTAAATTCAGGCAATGGAATTATAATTAATGTTGCATCTTAATTCAAATAATGATTTGGCAAATGCATATTTCCTGAAAGCATAAATTATTTTCAAGAATGTCAAACTAATATAGAAAAAATGACTCGCGCGACTCTTTTCCGATTTTCAAATTTTTTTTGGGACTTCTGTTGTTACCCATTATCTCTAAAGTAAGTTATGTTTTCAACATATGTAGTTACCGATATATAGAGGATCGCGTCACCAATTCATGCGCATTTTCGAACAACTTTGCGACTCAGTAGTCGTTGAACTGCAATTCCGATTTTCAATTTTTTTTAAGTTCTGTTGCTACCCTTTATTTCTAAAATAAGACATTAGATATGTTTTAACATATGTATTTACAGAGATATAGAAGATCTCCAATATACAAATTTTTTTGTGGCGTTTTGGCGTGTGAAATTAAATTCCTTCCTGAGACCCCTTGGCAGGAACGTAGTCCTACGTTAAAATATTGATGTGCATCTAGCCGGAACATGGAAATTATCATATCCGAAAATTACCTTCTTAAAAATATTGACGAGTATTAATAATAACGACTGAATTAGATACTATCGTTTAATAATTATTTCAGACTTAGTTGTTACCATTACGATCAGACACTTACATTGCTCAGTAGATTCGATATTAGAATTGGCGCGAATCATTTTATGTTTATGATGCGATCATTAGGTCGTGCAAAAGAATTTCAACACTTTTTTGTCTTAATACTTCCTTATATATCTAAAATATCTTTTATTTAAATCGAGTATTGATTATGAATTCAAATCAAGAAACGGTAGATAGCACTCTCTCTCAACATTCTGCGACATTCTATAAAATATCTTCAGAAAGCTAAATTCACACCACACGAGGGCATTTTTGCTTTATTATTCGAACTCATTACTAATTATTAATGATTGTTTAGTAATTAATGAGCAGATATTACGATGAACGTTAGCCTAACGATTCATTTCCAGAGCTCGGCGGACACCTTTGGTTTGACATTGGTAATGATGAATTTGACTCGATGAGGCTAATAAAGACATATTTCATCTTCCTGTGAAATCGGGGAATGTTCTGGACAATTAACTACCTGGTTAGAAGCCTTAATATTTAATGAATTATTGCCCTTTTGTCACTTTTCCGTTGCTCGGGTTACACAAAGTTAGATAAGGCATAATTTTTCATGTGCTAATTGTAATGTGTGATTATTACTTCATTTTAACTTTAGACTTCAATTATTCTCAGGATGTAATTAGCTCCTAGTTTAAAAAGACTAACATTGATTTTCACTGATTGAAAGCTTTAATTACTATAGACAGAAAGCAAACGTGGACACTATGATGATGACACCATATTTTTCTGTCTTAAATACTAATACTAAATGATAATGGTTAATAGTTATTATTATAAGTCATTAAAAGTATTTGAGAATTTGTTTTCTGGTGATTATTCTCATACGTGCAGCATATCTTTCAAGCATGTACACATATATTAGATGGAACTATATAGTTCCAGCTAATATGTGTACTTTAAAAATGTATCAAATTTCAATTTTTTTAAGAAGAATAACCAAAATTATAGTTGAAAAATAATTTTTTTAAAGCGAGAACGCTTAAGTAAAATCTTCTGTAGGGAAAACCTAAGTGAACATCGAAATTCCGGTCTTTTCTGCGCAATCTTGAGAACGCGTTTTTCCCTACATCATCCTCTCTTGATTGCTGAATTGGCACATTTATTGTGTGGTTTCATTTCATTTCCTTTACTTCCTTTAATTTTCATTTATATTAGGTTCGAATTAATTACTTAAGCTTGAAGTTAATATTAATCGACTACTTTATGGAAAAGATTTTTTCCCTTTATTGACCAAGTTTCATACATTTTACTGTGAATTGCTTGTTGTATGTTTGTGTATTTTTGTTCATATAAGTTTTAATACAAATAAAAGTCATTGTGGCTATGTATGTGGGTATGTGGCTATGTTCCACATCTCCTCCTAAACCAATGGACAGTTATCAACCAAATTTTGCATATTTATTATTCAAGACAAGGGGAAGACATTTATGAACTTTTTAAAGTCCAAAAGTTAATTAAACATTCAGTTAAATAGAAATTAACCGAAACAGTTTTGCCGCCGTAACTTCGGAGAAATTTGTACGACAAAAAATATTTTTATACAACTAAAAGTTCAAGATTTTACCTTCTTAACGATTTTATTTCTGAGACAGTTTTCTTTCAATTCTATTAATTTTTTAAAGATTAATAATTGTTAATTACGTGCAGACGATTTTGAAATAACGCAAATTTATAGCTACTCCGTTACTAAGCAACGGTAAGACATTGAACTAATTTACCTTTATTTTTGAAAGTTTTGCTTATTTTTGTAAATATCTCTAATATAAAACAGAAAATACATATATCTGCCTACCTGTAGGACTGTCTGTTGGTCGGTCACAAGAACTCCTCCTAAACGGTGAACGGTAGCGACATGAAATTTACACGCGACATTCTAAAGCATATTTCTAGGTCAACGGTGCTATTTTGAACTTTCAGAGTTAATTAGTTCTTAAGATATTTATTTAAATAACGAAAATTAGTCGCTCTTAAGCCTATTGATGAGACGTTTTTTGCCAATAACTTCTGAAATATTTATTAGACAATTTTAAATGCCATTTTAAAGAGCAGAAAATCATCTTTTTAATGATATTAATTCCATTGCGATAAAGTGTTTTTTCTTAATATTATTAAGTTTTAAAAATATATATTTAACGCAATTTCTAACAATACTTTTTATTCTTATAGAAATAAATTCAAGCCAAATTTCTGTTTCGCGCGCTGGCTTTTGCCGGTGTTAAAGTTAATATAAGAAAATATTGCTTTCTTTGAGCATAAACAACAAAGTAGACTTTTCACTTCCGGTTTCCTGTTGCCGCATCATTTACAGCTTTTAATACGTTGCACAGTGATCCAATGAAGTTAGTGAATTATTCTCTCGATGTTTTGTTTAATTTTCAAAAATTTTTAACTGATCCTAATGAGTGTATGCAAAGCCTGCAAAGCTACTTAGTCCGGTTCCTATCGTAGGAAGAGAAAAAGGGAAGGGGGAAAAAGATATTCTAACGGGGTCTATCTGCCGCGAGAACTCCTTATAAACGGAGAATGATGTTGATATAAAATTTGCGCATACCATTCCGGGGTCCGTTCTTAGATTAATTCTACTCTTTCAAACTTTCAAAAAAATTACTTCCTAAGAAATTTAATTAAATAACGAAAATTAAGCAAATTTTCGGCGTCTTATCTAAGTTTTTAGCCAATAATTTCAGAAAAATAAATTACACGTAGATTATTTACAAACCATCTTAAACAGCAGAAAATCATCTTTTTGATGATTTTAAATTAAATGTTATGTGTTGTTTTTCTTAATTTAATAAACATTTCAAATTTATTTCATACATAATTTTTAACAGTGCCTTCTGTTATTGTAATTAAATTGAAACCATTGATCATTTTATGAAATCCTTCGTTCCGGTATTTTTGCCATTTTGAAAGTTATGATAAAAAAATTGTTATCTTTGATTGTTAACAGAAAGGCAGAAATTTTATTTAGCTTTTATTTCATAGCGTATACCTCTTTCAATATGTTTCCGCCACAAAACAATGATGTTAATTACTCTCTTTCCGCGATGCTTCATTTAATTTTACAAATTTTTAATGATCATAATGAGTGTTTAAAATCCTTCAAGATTGTTGACCTCACTTCCTACCAGAGGGAGAAGGCCTAAGGAGAGAAAGAAAAAACACTATACAGTTTTTTCCGGTCAGTGACAAAAACACTAAAGAGAAGAGAACTGTAGTCCGGATAATGGCAAAAAATAAAAGATGTGAAAGAGATTCTGCTGTTGCCGTAGCAATGATGGGGAGAGGAAAATGGAGTACGAAGAACTACAAGATTCTTGCCAAGTGGTTCAAACTAAGGAGATTGAAAAAAGAAAGGAGTTTTCATTGCTGGTCCAAAGTTTCAGTTGCTTAACGAAAATCAACGATAGACGCTTTCGCGAAACACACTTTTAGTAAATTGAAGGTGTTATAATTACTTGGACTTGAAAATATTTTTATCCAGAGCGACGCCGGGCATATTAGCTAGTAATTGCATAAAATTGATAGTGCGATTTCAAAATCTTCCATTTGAAAAGATGTTAAACCATAATACATTATTCTTGGATAAAACACATTGAAAATAGGTATTTTACCCCTTCTCACAAGATCCGTCTCTGAACTGGCGTGATTAACAAATTCGGAAATCACAACAACATAGAAAAATTCACCAGTGTGCTCTCAATTCCAATAAATTGTATACATTGGGGGCCTATGCTATACAATTGTGTCTTTCACTCATTCTTTGTCATCCAGAGTAGAAATTCTAGAAGCTCTACACAGTGTCTGCAGTTGCCCATCCTTCCACAAACTGGAGAAGGCCCTGGCCTTGTTGCCAAGCTTCAGCTTCAAGGCAAGTGGGTCGTGCTTTCCAGTCTCGATTCGTTCAAAGATCCGCATTACGGAGGGATGCACGTTAGAGCATAATTGGTCAAACAACCCCTCGTTAATATGTTGTCGGAGAGGGGTGTGTCAGCTCAAGTATTCTAGTCGTTATCTAACCAAGGTCAAAGTGATGAGGACCTACACCGGAATAGACCATATCTAGTTTCAAATCGGGACTTGAACTAATCTACACTAAACCATCCGCGTACTGGAAGATTGGTACCAGCAACTTTAAGTCCTGAACATACCCCTAGCTTGTTCTCTCAGATTGTGTCCCAAACCTTTTGAAATCATCATCAGTAATCCATATCATCAGTTTCAAGCAAACTCTTTTTATAACAGTAATATAAACTGTGAAATTCCATTAAAATTATTTCATTTGCTCGCATTTCTGGTAATTGGATGAAAAGTTGGAGAAATATCTTCAAATACTCTGGCATCATATTGTGTATCACCATGCAAATATAAGGCTACATTACATAGCCAAGTATACATCTCTCTATTGTAAACAAAATTAGAACTTCAAAAATTAAGTTAAAAATTATAAAAAATAAACATTAATAAACCTTAATAACCAAGGAAAGCCAATTGTTTAGAGCGTCTGTTTTGAAAGAGGATGACTTTTTGCTTTTTGGTTTCTGTCTCATGATTGTTTCTGTTGTACAGGTATCTGTTATGTTTTTTTCTTTTTTCCTTTTATCCTATTTTCAGATGTTGGACAAAATTCAGGCCACATAAAGGAATAATTTTTGACTAATGGTCATTCCTTTATTCAGACAGTTTTTGTCCTGCTTTAGAGCTACAATGGCGTGTGGTCTCTGAGGAAGAATCGCCATTTTGGTTCTTTTCTAATTCTCTTCCATTTCGCTTTCATTCTAATTGTATTTTTCGTTCTAATTTGCTTTTTTGTGTTTTATATTAAGGTTTTATTAATGTTTATTTTTTATAATTTTTAACTTAATTTTTGAAGTTCTAATTTTTTTTCGTGTATTCTATCAGAAGCAGCTGCATTTGCGGCTTTCTGTATAATGCATAAGAATTTTAATTAATTTTTAATTCAATTTCTATTAATATTTAATTTAATTTTCGTTAAATTTATCAATTATAACTGTTCTCTCTACTGTAACTTTTCTTTATTAACACAATATCAAATCGAAAGGCATAAAATATAAATTTGATTCCGGGAAATGCTTTAATGATGACAGTTTAAGTGCACGAAAATAAATTATAGTTAAATAAGAATATCTGGCTTAGTTGGAATTAAAAAAGATGCGAGACGCAGATAAGTTTATTAGAAAGTTAAGAAAGATAAGTTGAACCTAAAATAGAGAGAAGCTAAATATAAATTTTTTTAACTGACTGCTAAATAATATATAAAGAAGTTTACAGATGCAAAACATGTTTACAGATAGACTCACAAGATATCTGTTCTTTCATTACAAATACCGTTTTAAGGTCACATTGCCGTACAGACCATATTAAAAATTCCTCTTATTGATACACTTGAAATAATATGTATTGCATCAATTACCAAATTCCATTCCGATAACTTATCTCCTGAACGATATTACAAGGAAGAATTGCTTCGTAACTCATAAAAATATTTGTTTACTGCTTGAATATGAAAAGCCATACGCTTAATAATAAAAAAGCCTCTTTCTTTACTGAGATCTCTCATTCGTTATTATTGAATATATTTCTGTGTTTGTCGTTTGCCTGCCTTATCCAATTTGTATTTATGATATCTATTATTCTGTGGCCAATATCTGAATAGGTAAAGTGCTGCATGGCTCATTGTTGATTTATTCAGGTTTCTAATGCATTTCTTATTGTCTCTCACAGGTACTATCTTTGAGAATCGAAAACAATGGTAGGTCTCCGAATTTCATTTGAATAAAAAGGAATTGATTGGAAACTCTACAATAAAGGAAAGGAATAGAAGAAATTATTTAATTATTTTTCGCATTTATTGTTCATTTATGAAAAGGATATCTTAAGGATAGTTGTAACTTTAAGTCCGTTAACCCTAACCCTGTTACTTCCCTGTCAGCACATGATATTGTACGGTATCTCTACGATGTTTTTCGATATTCTGAATGTCGTACAATATCGAAAGATATCGCAACAATATTGTCGAATATTTTGTGCTATTAGGGTTCGATGTATCTTTTCTCAAAATATGTTATAAATTCATGTTTGAAATTTTGTATAGAAGTAAAGTACCTCTTTCGCATTATACTGAAATGATTTTTTTTTTTTTTTAAATTCGAAAATTTATTTTTTACAAATTTTTTTGCGTCAAAAAATGTGAAATTGACCATTTCGGTGTACCTTTCATCAAAATATGTTATAGATACACGTTTGAAAATTTTTATACAAGTTAAGTCATCATCATTATAATTAAATGCAATTTTGGTTAATTTGCAACTTTTTACAAATTTGCAAAATATTTAATTAGACATAGCGAAATTTTACCCTATTTTGACACAAAAAAATTGTAAAAATTAAAATTTCGAGACTTTTTTTTAAAAATCTCATTTCAGTATATTCAGAAAGGTTACTTTACTTTTATAAAAAATTTCAAACATATATCTATAACAGAGTTTGAGAAAAGGTACATCGAAGTAACAGGGTTAACAGACTTAGGGTTCCAACTACCCTTAAATAATTATAACATATTTTGAACAGGATCTTTAAGTAATAAAAGTGATCAGGTATGTAATCGTTTAAACGCAGCTTTTGAAACATTCAATGAGGAACAGAGGTAGGACGAAAATGCAAAGTAAGGAAGAAGAAAAAGTAGCGAAAGTTAACAAACCAATACCACGTCAGGCTTATACAAGGTGAAAAGAATATAAGTAACGCAATCATTCAGTTTGTGAAACATAGTCGCAGTTGTAAAATAATGTTTTACACAAAGGAAATAAAGTATGGGTACATTATGAGACCGCTGGCAGCGCCCTTAGCGATAAAATACGGAATTTGAAATATTATTTCTGAGATTAAGAATGCCAATTACAGACTTATTCAGAATCGTCGATTTAGTTCGAACTGAAGATTTATGTGCTTGAATAAACTAAGTGGAAAACAAAAAGTGTAAATTTAGAAATGTCAGATATGCGTTATTGCTCCAACAGGGCCAACGAGATGTGCACTATCGGCTTCTCTGGCGCGAAATCAACAAAAATAAATGCTAGCGGAAATCTCTGCAATTTAAATTTGCTCTCTTCGCTTTCCATATAAAGCTATTCATGGAAATTGAGTGGCATTCTCTACAAAATCGGCGACTCTGAACAACTTCTTCCTGATTATTTTTCCATATTTCTAAACGTTTTGAAGATATGATCGCCAAGTTCCCCATTATGCATGCATTACCCTGCTCAAATTGTTAGAATGCTCATGAAAGTTTAATGATAGCTTTCTTCAAAATTGTCCCAAACCACTGCCTTTAAAATACCAGAAGTTAATATCTAGAAGCTGAGGGCGATTTCAAAAAACATATACTTTAAATTGTAATAAACTTTTAGATTCAGCAACAAAATCCATTTCGAAATTTGCATGAAAATTCGAATTTCATAATTTTTAAAATATACGCTCGTGAGTTCGTAATCATCTCGAAGACAGATACTGTGATTATGCTTTCAGATAAATTATTTTCGAAACTTTCAAACAGCAATGGAATAAATTTTCTCTTAGGAACTCCGGCGATGAGCCAGGTAAAATGAGTAAATATCAAATGATTTTTTCAGCCTCATTAATGAAATGATATTGTGGAAAATACTTGTTAATAAGTTGATGAGATTTAACACTGTTATTGACATGTTAGATTCCTTCTACTTTTTCCGATAGGCTATTTGCAGTATTGTCATATTTCAATGATTCTGTAATTATATAATTTTAGATTTCCAATCCAAATATTAGGTACGGTATTGTCAAACCTATATTTAGTGAAAATGAAACCCATAATCCATCCATTCTTATATTAATTTCAAAAAATTATAAAGAAGAAAATGGCTTTACATTACATTTAACCGCAATTTATTATATAGTAGAACGAATTTTAAATCTTAAATCCAGCGTGCCAGAATTAAAACTTTGACGCAAAGAATGCCTACAGACATTCAATGCTTGAGATTGTAGATACCAAAGACGGCTATTGCCGTCCTATATTCTTAGTATTATAAATAAATTATTAAAATGAATATCAGTGTGAAATCTATTTCCTTTGAAAGTCTTCATTGTTCTGGCAAGAATGAATGATGAAATATTTATCAATAATTCTCTGACTACTAAGAGTTCTCAAAATCTGAGTAGAGTTGTACACAAAGGTTTGTTTACTAATTGATTTGTGGAATGGATTCGTCCGCCTCGTTCCCCCTTTTCTCCTCACTAAGGGTAGTGGGAGATATGAATGGCAGGCCTTTCATCTCTCATTTCTCCCATAGAGGTCCCTTTAATAACCACTCGCCCAACTGCCTTTCCCCCTTTCCGGAACAGCAACCGGCCAAAATCCTCTCCACTAGTATAAAAGTTGCATGGCCGGCTACGGCAGGCTTAGGAGTCAGAGTGTTAAGAACACCTATCATTTACGCTCCCTTACAAATGTTTCTCAAAAATGAATTTTGTGCCTCTAAATTATCTCTACATTTAAGCTATATTGATATAAGTGTTTATTCTTGAATAATTTTTTAAATTTTCTGTTACAGAAAAATCTAAATGATTTCAAATTAATTCAATTATTGTGAAAAATAAAGTATACATTTGTTTCTATATATATATATATATATATATATATATATATATATATATATATATATTTCTTTTTGTTAAATTACTCTTTAAAGAATGATCGTTTTAGTCTGCACAGCTACCAAGACGTCTATAGCCGTCATTTGTGTATCAGCGAAATCGAGATATTCAAAACAAATTACGGGTATAGACGTCCGCCATTTTTTAGAAAAATTTGTTATAAAAAATACTAATTTTGAAACCTTCATGGAACTCCCTAAGAATAAACTAATTAACGGAGAAAATTTGCTTTTTAGTCCATCACCGATTTCAGAGTGAGCGTGAAAGTGTTAATAATCATATTTATCGATTTATAAATTACAAATTCAATTTGGCAACGCATCCAGGCAAATAAACTAAAAATATTATGATTAAACTTCCCCTACACTTTTAGCACATTCCAGCAAGGAATTACAAAACTTCAAACTAACAATATGAGAGTCGATTTAACTTAATAAGGTTTTCCGAAAACTTTGCAAGATATGGCACATATCCATATTTCGAGTACATGATCAACAATTTCTCTTTTGCAAATTACGATTTCCTGCTCTTCAAAGCTCAGAAACCGCTATAATTCATTCTTATAATTAGAAATTAAACATTATTACGAGTCAGCGAATAACTGCTTACAAAATAAGCAGATCCTAAAAATGAGATCAGTTGTCTTAATTAGAGATCTAAAGCTCAGTTTCTAATTAACCGAGTGAATTTGCGTTTCCCGCTCGGTATTTTAAAGAAACTTCCGAGTTCCTACTCACTTCTAGTTCGAAATGGCAAAGTGCCCTGTTATATGAAAGGGTCTGGAAAGTGTTAAATTAAAAGATTACCCTAAAATTTCTAGTACATATTTTCATGCTTTTTAAATGATTCTATGCCTATGAATTTAAAAACTTTTAAACGATTAATTTGTTTCTAATGATCTTTCTTATTTCGTAAAATGTTCTGTTACTTTTCTTTTTCCTCGCAAAAGAGGCAAAATTATTTATAATTTAAGGAAAACAAAATTATCAGGTTTTAATTGTTTATTTTAAATGAGATTTCGATTCTTTCAATGCTTTTCTTGTGATTAGAAGAAAATATCCGTTATTTTTGTTTCAATTTCCTGTGGACGGAATAATTTTTGCATTCCTCATTAATAAACCACTTTGCAATAAAACATGAATTGATACCTTGAAGATATAATCTCTCATTCTCTCAAAATTATCCAGAGATTCTTCTCAAAATTATCCATACTTATGCCGGCTTCGACAAAAAATTCGCAACATTTCTCAAACTCAGCTTTTTGATTTGACATCAAGTCAACACATAAATAAGGACAGTAAAAGATATTGAACACAGATGAAGGCAGTTGCCAGAACACAATAAGAAAATTCTACACGAATGTGGGTAGAAAATCTTAAAAGCAGGCTATTCACAGACGATAAAGAATTTCGGTTAGAAACAGAAATGAAACTATCTGCAAAGAACCGAACTTAAAGCAAAAATAAGGGTGGATTTTTCTCTCATTTTTTGTTGTACTTAATTTTTGATATTTCTTGCACTTGCAAACTCTCATTTTCAACATACTCTTTTAAATTTTACAAAACTTGATTGTCAATTAAGCTAACTAAATCTTTATTCCATACGCGTGGTGTCAACTGGTGGTGAATTGGAGAAAAAATAGATTTCAAAATTCCATACTTTTCTTCTATTTAGCACGGAATAAAAGTTTATTTTTTTAAAAAAAATATTAAATATACTATGGATTTATAGTAAAGTCTGTTTACTTGACAACTATGTGGGAATAAAAAATAATTTTGTTTGCTTGGGCTTCCATCAAATAGAAGAAAGAGAAATCTAAATTCTTTATTGTTCCTGAAGGAAGTCTTCTAACAGAACTGTTTCGAATCGATACCAAACCTCACATACATATCGAGAAACATATGAATAAAGTAGAAACGACCGAAAGAAAAACAATCGTTAAAGTATCGACAAAAGTTCCTGCAAAAGTCAATAATACGGTTTTCACTGTAGAAAGTCGTTTCGCTCATTAGAAAGGCATTTCTGGCATCTGTATGGAAATTCAAAACTAAAGTCGAACGAATGTCATGAACGCTTCACAACATTTGTTTTCTTGTTTAGAGTCAAGAAACATTTAGAAAGATATAATTAGCATTCTTAAAATAAGGGGATATGTCGGATGCAATGATTTAGAAGGAAAAAAATAAAAAGAAATTAAAGAATCATGTCGAAGAAGAGTAATTTACTGCGGAACAAAAAAAAATGTTGCATTATTCCCAGTTTGGAGTTCTGAAAAACAACTAAAAGTTGTTCTGCAAATCACCCTTGATAAACATGGGAGGAAAGATTTTTTTAAGAAAAATATTTGATGACTGCATGCAGGAAATTAAAAATTCTTAACACTTTGTAATCAAAGCGAAGAAAAAATTAACTGAACATCGGTTGCAACCTTTATTTTTCAAAAACCATTTTTAATATTTTGATTATAGTAAAATTTATTATTATCAACATAGAACTGAGGATTTTTTATCTTTTATTTCCACAATAAAAGATATCATAACTGTGTTTAAATATATCTTTAGTGCATGTAAATATATGAAAAATTTGGTTTATTAGATTTTTGTGGGATAATTATTTGTGAGCATTTCTTAATGTTATCTTCTTTTTAATGTTCTGTGATGCTTTCTATATGTATATTTTTTGATAAATTTGAATGATTTCGGACAGTAATTGGATAAACTTTTAAATTTCTTATTTTTCAAATATTTTTTAATATGCGTAACGAGTATTTGCAAAATACTTTTTTTAAATTTCTTACTTCAAAAAATTAACAACTTTTGTTACAAAAGACAAATCTTAAATGCTATAAAACCAAATGTAACTGTTTAAAATATTTTAGCGATGAAATGTGACTGAAATATCAGTCATATATATATATTTTTTTTTGTTTCGTTAAAGTTATTTTAGTTTATATGTCTATTTTACTTCTCAAATTCAGCATACAGTGCCATTTTTGCCCGTGGTGGCAAAAATGGAACTTTTCCCTTACAAATGGATTCTAATATAGTAAAATCTAAATAGTAACTATAAGAAATGACATAGCATTTGCTCCAGTTCTGTCTTTATAATTGGCCTCAAAATCTCTACATTTTAAGTATGATCATTGATCAAACTATATACGAGATTTAAAAGAAACGTAATAAGATTCTATCAAAGCATTTATTTTAAATTAATTGCAATTAATTGTTAACATTTGAAATATTTCAAGTAAAATGAATGATTCAAAGGAAATGAATGAATGAATTACAGAATTAATCTGTATCAGACTTTGGCAGTAAGCTACTGAGACACCACATCGCAAACAATTAATAACCCTCAACATAGGAAAAAACGTAACAGCCAGATGAATAAGTATAATGATCATTCTCTATCGCATGTAAATAATCAAGCTTTCCTTACTTTGAAAAGGCGGACAATTTGAATTAATAACGACACAACTTTAAATGCATAGTTTTAAATCTAGAATATTTTGCAATTCTTTATCTTAAGAATACAAAACTCGATTTATCTTTTATCATAACTTTTATGCGCCTATTTAGATAACAATGGATCCATAATTGTGATTAAATAGATTTTTCAAATGAAAAGTTTTTCAATTCCATTTTTCAGGAATTTTAATACAAATCATTGTATTCTTTCAATTCATATGAGGAGCAAATATAATTCAAATGATATATATAGAAGGACGAAACAATTAGTTTTCAAGTTGAATCGCCTTTATTTATATTTCTTTGTCTTCGAACCGAGAGTGTAGCAATGTTTTCAATGCAACAAAGAGATTTTTTAATAGTTTTACTTGTTCAAAATTTATCCTTTTAATTAGAGTTTCATTTTTTGAAATGAACAAAAGCTAATTTTTCTCATAGTTTGTAATATTTACATATTTTTCGAGACGAAATTTGCCCCTCTTTTATTAACTTCAAGTATCATATTATGATTACAATTACAAGTACATTAGCACTTCATTGCATATACTAAGGATTAATAAAGGAGGCAGTTTTAGAGAACCGTTATCTTCAATGCAATTAATTTAATTATCTATACTTTTGAGAATTAGAGATTACCTTGTAATTCATCGCTTTGAAAAAATTATTTTTAGGTGGAGTTGTTCAGTTATTTCTTTACTACCCGGAGTTGAGCGGCATAAAAATGCATTATATTTAATGTAAAAATTACTTTATAAAATCTCTTTATACATGAAATCCTTTTATCGTCTATAACGTTTGTTAAATTAAAATGAGAAATTAATTAAACTAATTAATTTTTAAAAACCGCCGAAAACACATTTTCTCCATAATATTTTTTTTATAATTACGTCAAATTTTGCTCATAAATGCACAAAAGTTTTAATGAAGGTTTCCTGACAAAAAATAGTTAATCTTTCAATTGTAATAAACATTGAAATAATTTCATCTCGAGCAACGCTGGGTATGTCAGCTAATAAAAAGTAAAGTATTCAATTAATTCTCATTAAGCATTCTTATTTTCCATAGCATTTGTGATAAAAATTTGAAGAAACTCTTCTGAGAAATTTGGATTCAAATGTATTAGCTATACAGAAAAATAAAGTTTTCTCTTTCTTGAAAAAGAAAAATATACATATGAGGAAGTTCGAACCTTTGACCTACAGTCTCATCCCTATGTGCATTAGCAACAGAGTTGGTAGGAGTTTCTACTTTATATTCAAAACTAAATGGTTAGGATTTTTATACTGCACCATTAGGTTAGAATTTTTATACTGCACCATTA
>BGPR01010247.1:0-11049 GCA_013235015.1 Araneus ventricosus | reverse complement strand
GCAGAACAGTTCTTCCGTAAACGGATGTTTTCTTCCTTAGGATAATCACTTCGCCCAAGTATAAAAGTTGATGACACTTTCTCGTAAGGAAAGTATCACTCGGTTGAAAGGAATTCGAGATAGGTTTTTGTTCTTGCTGTTAAGTGTTCACGTATCTCTATGATGCAGTTATACTGTCGAAAGTGTGATTGCCTTAATTTGGAAAAGTCCAATAGTGTAAAATTATGCATCTTATTATCTTTCGTAGTGCAACGGGTAAACTCAGATACCTATAAGAATTGCTCTCTCCAAGCGTACAAAGAGGGGATAGACCAATTTTTGAAGAAATGCCAAAACAGTTCTTCCGTAAGCGGATGTTTTCTTCCTTAGGATAATCTCTTCGCCCAAGTATAAATGTTGATGACACTTTCTAGTAAGGAAAATATCACGGGATACACCAATTTTTGATAAATGCCAGAACAGTTCTTCCGTAAACGGATGTTTTCTTCCTTAGGATAATCTCTTTGCCCAAGTATAAAAGTTGATGACACTTTCTCGTAAGGAAAATATCACCGGGTTGAAAGGAAGTAGAGATAGGTCTTCGTTCTTGCTATTAAGTGTTAACGTATATCTATGATACAGTTATACTGTCGACAGTGTGATTGTCTTAATTTATAAAATTCCAATAGTTTCTTCCTGTGCTTCAACATTTTAGTTCATCTAGTTGTCTCTTGCTGTTATAGTTGATGTAGCTAACCATTTGAACTGTTTAGCCATAAATTTATATATTTCTTTTCAAAGAAACCCAGATAGCTACTTACGTCAAGAAGATGATGAATTTGTCGGATAATGTGCACGTATCTGTTTTTGATATCACAGAGAATGCAATTTTAAAAGCAAGAAATGGCTCAGTTAATTAAAAAGCAAAGATCACAAACTATTTTTGATAATTATACTACGTATTGCATGCATTTTGCTGAAATTTTCGAAACAATGTCATAAATAAACATAATTTTCAGTTTTCTTCTTTAAGCAATTTATTTCCGAAAATATAATTTATTACACAAGTGAGAAGTGAGGTTTCCAACAGAATTCCTCTATCAACTTCCATTAATTCAGTACACGTATGAAGTCTTTCCATAATTTAAATTTTCTGAAGTAAATGTTACTTTAAGGGGAGTTGGAACCCTAAGTCCGTTAATCCTAAACCTCTTACTTCGATGAACCTTTTCTGAAAATCTGTTGTAGATTCATGTTTGAAATATTTTTTATACAAGCAAAGTACACCTTTCTCATTATACTGAAATGAGCTTTTGGTTATTTTTTATTTTTTTATAAATTTACAAAATAGTTAATTAGACATAGTGAAATTTTACCCTATTTTGACACAAAAAAATTGTAAATAATACAGTTTTGAGGGGTTTTTTAAAAAACTCAATTAAGTACAATGAGAAAGGTTGACTTTACTTGTATAAAAACTTTCAAACATGAATCTATAACAGATTTTGAGAAAAGGTACATCGAAGTAAGAGGGTAGGGTCAACGGACTTAAGGTTCCAACTCCCCTTTATCATTATTGTGATAAAATGAAACCTTACTTTATCACAATAATGATTAAGGGATTAAGTAAGTGAAACCTTACTTACTTAAAATACTTACTTAAACAAGCCCTAATGGCTTCGTTTCCCAAAAAGTGAATTTTAATAATCATCAAAAGAAGTACTTAATGAGAAAATTTCTTAATATACAAAATTTTTGTGTTGTTTGAATGTTTAACTTTTTCGGAGGTAACATTTTTCCATTTGTTTTCCAAACGGAAAAGAGAAATTCCTAATCATATATTGTTGTCTGTTGTTAATGAGGAATGAGAAATAATATCTATATTTCCTGAGGTCTATTGAGATGAAAGTTTCTTTTGTTGATGGTCGCAATCCATCTAAGCAGCTTCTTCGTCAGAATCCGAATCAGCGCCTGAAAGACACAAATGAACTCTTGAATACCCCATCCCAGTAAAGGTTCCTTTCTCTTTGCGTTATTTTCTATCTAATTTCTATTGTTTTCTTCCGCATATGAATTTTTTTGTTCTTCCTTTCATCCCTTTTTCTCTTAATCAAAGCTCCAGGGAAGATAGACAAAAGAAATGCATTTCATTGGGTTTGAAGGGACGACCTAATCGGATGGTGAGGGGGGGGGTTGTGTGGCCCTTCCTAGAAGTTATTTTAACTTCATATCTAAGTGCAAAATATTCCTTCACAAACATAATTGGATATTGAGAGGAGTGACCGTTACCCAGGTAGCAACACATGTAGCTCGATATTGTACATTATATAATATTATATGATATTTTACAATATTGTTCAATATTATATAATATCATATGATATTATATAATACAATATTGTTCAATATTATATAATACCATATGATATTTTACAATATTGTTCAATATTATTTAATATTATATGATATTGTACAATATTATACAGTATTGCGAATATTGTTCAATATCGTACAATATTGTTCAATATCTTTGTGCTACTGGTGTATGAGGGATGGTCGCTGGGAGAAGTTTTGCTCTAATGGCACTTATCTTTCAATGCAATATGCTTAAATCCGTTTTCACATCTGCTTATTCTGCTTAAGAAATTTGTCTGAAGAATGTATTAAAAGAAACACAATACACCTAAAATTCCTGGAAATTTCAATGTTGCATCCATCTTATCGAGCTATGCTACAGACACTATCATGGAAATAACGTTCTGAGTGCTGCCAGAAATCAAGATAATTAAATTCCTGCATGACATCCCGGAGTATCGGTGCCTGCGAGGTAATTTACGACCACATCTTGTCTTCTGGGTCAAAGGGACTTTTAAATACCTTAGATTATGTTGGCAAATTGCAGACATCAATGATAAATGGGGACATAATATTAGGTTTAAACGCATATTTAATGGATTTAAAGTGTTGATCAACAATTTTCCAGTTATTATAACGTAAGGTTACATTCTTAAACGAATTCCTATTGCTATAATTTAAATTAACAAGTTTAGGAATTTCATATTGATAAATAATCCTGAGATGATAATACTTATCCATTATGAATTTTTCCTGAGGGTGTTATGAGGAATGAATTTAAAGCTTTGTTCTACAATTATCTATATGTTATAACGTAGGTTTACGTTATTAAAATAATGATTATAGTAAGTGACCGAGCGAAGCTGCATTTTGTCTATTTGTCTGTAAATTTGTTTGTTGCATAGCCACGACCAAACACGTTGCTCGATTTTCTTAGAATTTAGCATGGATTTTCCTAGAACGCTCTGAATACACTGTAAAATGTTTCTGCAAGGATTTTTATATGTGTAATGTGTTGAACGTTTTGGATAGGTAATGTGTAAGGATTTTTATTTATTGTAGTAATGTATGAATGTTTTTTTTTTAATTTTATGATTGCGTTTCAAGATGGTGGCAAATTTAATGGTTTCAGCGTTTGACAAAACTAAATTATACGAGTTATTTTCCTAATGGCCCGACATTAAATTGTAATATTGATGCTTAATAGACTTATGTAAATAAAACGCATTGGAAACAAAATAAATGACTAAACTTTAAAAACTGCTGTAAAGGTGGTGCTGCTTGAATTATTTTAAGGAAGGGGGTCTAAGACACACAGAACTACTAGTCATTTGAATTAACAAATTTAGGAAGCTAATCTTGGTATGTAATTTCCGAAAATTATTTTAAAAATTCCAAGATGATAACTCTTTATCCAATATCAGTTTTTTTCCAGCATGTACCCTAACAGTGCTGATGTTTTGTAAAGTTCTCGCTGAAAGGTGTTCCGTAGAAAAGCGAATAAAATATTGCCTAAAAATATTCGATTGCAGTCTTTTCAGATATTCAAGAGCTAAAATGGCAAGCATCACAAAAGCAGAGACGGTATACGTGAGCACTTGAAAATGTTGGAATGATTTGAAATTCGCTTTATATTCATGTAAAAATCATGATCCGAATGTAAGTAGTTTTTTTATAACTACTGCATTTCTTGGAAGGAAACTCGACTGTTTTTTTTTATATTATCCGATTCTGACTATTTGTCTCAAAAATATTGAAAAGTATTGCCATTACTTTTATTAACTCTGCTTCATCTAATAGAAGCACATACAATCTGCATCTGTTAGCTTTTTTAACTTATTATAAGTATTTTAACATAATTTGGAATTTATTTATCGAGAATATTCGTTGACAGTCTCATTAGGAAAGTATATTATTTAGTTATAAAGGATATTATCTATATACAGGGTGTCCACACTTATTGTAATCCAGTAGCTAATTTCTAAGCCGTTAGAGATAGACGTATAGTTGCAATTGCAAAAATGCTTTAAATAAGGGAAAGAATTATATTTGATATTTTTTAAGTCACTAAATATATTTCTGAAAAAGTTACGAATTCTAACTTTTTATACGGTCACCCGGGTCTAACAGTCATATTTAGTTAAATATTCTTGAGACTCTAACATTTTAAACAAATAAAGTCCCACTCTTCTGCGACTAAAACTGAGCGAGTTATGGAGTTCTGAATTTCATGATTTTTAACCATTCTTTGTCAGACGGAATTCCAATTCATATTGCAGATGGAATTCCAATTCTTTGTCAGACTCGTGTGAAGTGGTTCAAAGTGTGGAGAGGCAAAAAGAAGAGGTTAGTTTAGCTGCTGGCCGAGGGGTAAGAGACACAGGAAAGGGAAAAAGAAAATCAACGAAAGACTTTACAGTAAAAAACTGTTTAAATTTAAAGGGTTAATAAGTATTTAGACCTGAAAATATTTCTACTCCGAGCAACGCCGGATATATAAGATAGTAAATTATATAGGAAATTATAGTTATAAACGAAATTTATGAAACAAACGAATGAAACGAATACATCATAGAATATATTTCTGTCTGAAAAACACATTGTGACCATTTAAGGATGAAAAGTATTGCTGTTAAAGGAGGGTTCAATGACTGTTGCAAAAGCAAAACAAAAGGGAGGAGAAGAAAAATGCTAAGCATTAGCAAAATCGTTAGCAGGCATATTTTCCTTCACTGAATACACTGTAAAATATTTATTAGTTGATTTAAAAATGGTTTGCCTAACTTCAGTAAATCTCTACTTTAAGCATTTGTGTCTAATGAAGCTGCGTAAACTGAATATTGTTACAAAGCTATACAGTCGTTTCCTTGATGCTAATCTTGGCGACAAACTAGGCGATAAATTTGGCGACCTCGGCGACAAATTTGGGAATCATTTTGGCGACTTGGCGGCAAAGTTCGTGACTCTGGAGGTATCCGCTGCTTCGCAGCGGGCAGCACTCCCCATCTCTCGTCTCATCTCAAGAGTCAGTTGGAATTTGATCAGCAAGGAAGCTGGTGAGCTAACAAGAAACCTTTGAGAGCTGTGTTGAGATATATTGGTAGTCTCTGTTCGGAATTTTTACTAGTGCTGTGTTAATACTTGTGCTACGTTTCTTTGCTTGGAATATTTGTAAAATAAAGAGCTTTATTTTTTTTAATCCTGCTTATTGGTTTGCATTCACGTACACCCACAAGACAATTTCGTTACAATATTTTTCAATTATTTCATTTACTTATTTGCAAAGAGTATTTTTAAATATAATTTATATATATATATTCCTCTGATTATGTTTCATTTCAGGATCACCCTAGAGATACTTAACGGTTTTAAATAAGAATTAACTTATGATTATTATTAAACAAATAAATGAGATAAAGCGTTTGAAACAAAATATTGATGAATTTTGTTGTTTGAATTTTAACTGAAATATTAATATTACAGGAAAGCTCAGAAATTCCTTTATATCAAGGGCGTCTAATAATACAGTAAAAATTTTGATTATTAAATCAAAATTTCTCTTTGCAATGACCTACGATTCGATATCTCATATTTTACTTTATGCGCATAATGAGTGATTACCTGGGAAATGAGATAAAAAATTAATTAATCTATAATAATGCTGATAGACAGAGTTTATGCAATCCAAAATCACAGCATTTACTTCCAATTTCATGATTTGATAATTTTAAGATAACTTAACTCTATCGGTGTAAATTGTGGTCTATTTTCATGTTTAACCCTCTGATTCCTAAGACCATTGGAATAGAGGTACCCCAAAATACGGGAACTACCGAGTTCCTCTTTCAAAGATAAGGGAAACTCCCCTTCCCTCCTCAAAAACCACAACGACAGCTGGCACTGTCCGAATTGTAAGAAAACCCTCCTTTTCCCCCAACCAATCTGGGCGATCTACTCTAACGAAGAAAGCGCGCGCAGCGGGTGAGAAATCAATCACACTTAACGAAAGGGGGTGGGAATTTCGCAGCGATATTCGGACGTTTCGGACGGCCATCGTCTTTTGTTTGAAGAGACGTTTGGGACGTCCCCGTATAGATAGAGTTAATAATATTAACTAGGATATGAGCAATAGATTTTGAATATATTTTTTTAGTTCAATGCGATAAACGCCCGTTTTGTAGCTATCAAAAAAGAAGGGCGAACACTGAGATGTAACTGAGGTTTTAAAACTTCCACACCTTACCAGACGGAGGATGTTTAAACCAAAAGGATGGACCAGTACCAGCTTGCACGGCGGATCGCCGGTTGAATCTGGTCTCGAACCGTCGGTCTCGAAACTTTCCTACCAGGTCACTGCTGTTTATAGATTTTGTCATATTATGTGTACAACTGCTTTACATTTTTCTGCATACATTCCTTATTAATTTCCATATTTTTTAATTAAGATAATCTGCAGGTGTGAATTGGATAAGTGAATAAATTTAAATAAACAATTTTCTTAACCATAATTAAACATAATTATCTATTACTGATTTCAAATACAGTTGACAGAACTTCCATACCAATTACACATTAATACTTTTTATTTTAATTCTAGCCGCCTGCGGCGACCAGGTTGATCGCCGGAAATATAATTTCAACCGAATCTCTTATGCATAATTTTAATTCATAACTGCTTTAACAAAGTAGTTTTAAAATTCAAATTGCTATAGACATTTAACCGCGTTCTTTTCGTAGCCTTGGACTTGTTCTGTTCCTTGTCTATATTATCGTAAAATACGCATTTGACTTCAACATTAAATTGGCGCTGCACATTTTACGTCCAGCAGCATGCTAATTGTCTTAAAACACGCAGATAAATAGAATTAAAACATAGCAACGATAATCTTTCAATTTACTGGATTATTTCATTATATACTTACCATCTTGAGCACTTCATTTACAGATTTCACAGAAAAATTGATCGAATTAAAGAAGAAAGTAAAATCTAAAGGATATTTTCTTAGCTTTAAACAATATAAGAGAAACACGCAATTAAATATTTGTTTAAACAACGAAAGCGGTTTGAAACGCGTTGCAACAATGAAAAGTATTGTTGTAAATTATGCCAAAAAATATTTTTAATAGGTTATTAAATTTAGTGAAAAAGTTGTAAGACAACACTTTTGATATCATTGAAACGATAATTTTTTGAGCATTCAAATGGTGTCAAAATGACTTTTGTGCTGTAGTATTTTGGACAGTTATTAAAGAAAAACGCAAAATTTCGCTTATTTTTTAATTAATTACAATGATAATTAAAAATTCAAAAAAAGGCCCCTAGGTGCATATTCCCACCCTCCAAAGAATATTCGTGCCAAATTTCGTAGCTGTATATCCAGCGGTGTGCCCCGGAGAGCGCCAACAACAGACATTCTTCTTTATTATTAGTAGAGATAGAGATGATCTTCAGAACTCCGAAAATTTATTAATACATGAATAACTCTAGAAATATATTACAAATGATACTAATTCAATTATTACAGCTCACCACTTATACAAAGCTTTCTTATTGCATGAGTGGGTTTAATTACGTAAGTAAATATTGACCTGACTCAACATTGACTTCAATTAAAATATTTCAATGAATCAAAGAGATCCCGGAGAATCGCTGAAAGGAAAAAGGCGTAAAATATACATCGTTCATTGCGTTTTGTTTTCCGAATAAAAATAATTCCTCGTCGAACTTCTTAATTTCTGCTATAAAAATTACGCCATAATTAAATCGTTACAACTGAAAAGCCTTTAGTAAAAATCTTATTTTTGTTAATTATTTACGTATTTAAATTTCCGACTGGATTTTCTTTTTCACCGAAATTATCGGTATGCGACAAAAATATCATTCATCATTCATCATTAAAAATATCACAGCGACCAAGAAATCATTTGAAATTGAAAATGAATTCGTAAATATTCACATAAAATTGTTGCGATAATATATGATTAAAAATATCTTTTTTTCA
This sequence comes from Araneus ventricosus, assembly GCA_013235015.1. Lineage (NCBI taxonomy): Eukaryota > Metazoa > Arthropoda > Arachnida > Araneae > Araneidae > Araneus > Araneus ventricosus. Next base: position 2,713 of record BGPR01010247.1, on the reverse strand, counting down.
TAAACTACTAAAAACGAATAGGAAAATAAAGAAATACTTTAGGCATAGTAAATACAGGGTAATCATGAATTATTGGACAGATTAAAGAAATTAATTTTAAACACCCTACACTATAAAAACTTCCTTCTTTTTTAAAGGAAAGATTAGCTCAGAAAGTTTTTTTTCAGATAGGTAACGCGTCGTGACGCTGCACTAAGTCTGCTGCAACGAGAGATTCCCAAAGCAAGTGTCAAAATGGCTACCGTGTAGCAGAAGGTACGTCTCTGGATCCACGAAAGCAAATCAATTGTAACATGTCAAAGAATTGTTTGGTTAGAGCACCATCCCGGTCTGCAAGTGAGAACTCCGTTAAGTGTTTGTATGAGCAATTAACCACTTAACTAATTAATTTTCTCTGCCGTCTAATTAGATCACACTTTCTGTTTTGGGAATGTGTTGTGTTGATTCAATTAGGAGTCCATAGAACACTTGATATGTTAATGAGTTACTCTTCATTTCTTGTGTCGAATTATAACGTCTACGAATGACGTAATTTCAGACTTTAAGTGCAAAAATGCCATAATTCGATGCACGAGTAAACTCGGGATAACTACTTAAGTGTTTAACCCTCTGAGCGACTAATAGGTCAGAGTAAGCCGTCTGAAAAATATCTCTCTGCTTTTCAATGGGTTCCTTTAAGAAATATACACCGTCCTACAAGAGGTGTTTGAAAAAGAAACGCCTGAATTCCCCCCCCCATTGCTACCTGCGGGAGGTCTAATTATCCCAGCGGGGAGAGTCTTCCCCCGTTCCTTATCTCTAGCAGTTCCCCTTCCCAGAGCCGGCCGGAGGGCAGTGTGAAAGGTGCGACCGCACAAGGTTCCTCGCCGCTGACTGATTTTGTAAAATGAAAATGATTTCTGTTTTTTCAAATCAAAGGAGTGGCGAATCCAGGGGAGCTATCGGGCTTCAGCCCCCCGCAGAGCTGGCAGAATTCTTGATTTTATTTAAAATCACTGCAACTGTTTGTTCTTAACTTCCCCTTTTTTAAAAAAAATAATTAAAGTGTGAGAACATTGCTTTCTGGCTTGACAGGCTCGAAACTTTTCCTACTTTTCTAGTCATTGCACTTGTAATTGTAGCGTTGACGCAGACGAAAACATTTTTTTGGCCAGTTATTTCGTATATTTTTATTAAATTATCGAAGTATTAACTTAGTTTCTTTGCTGATTTTCCTATCAAGAAAGAGAAAAAAGTCATAATGTTAAAGTGTTTTTTGGTTTGTCACATAGGCCGAGGTTTGATATTTGTCCGATACAAATTTTCATGAACTCAAGCCCCGATCCGAATCCCACTAGTTCGCCACCGATAAGTATAAAATACATTTGAGATATATTATACAATTTGTACACATTTTACATCTTCACCAATCTAGGCCGAAGTTGGGTTCTTTGAGTCGTGAAAGATTAGAATATCTTACCAAACTGCACACTATTGCAAACTGAAACATTATTGACAGAGAATATAAAAAATGTGAAACGAACTGACGTTTAACATGTGTTTTATGCTTGAATAACTATAATTTTATAAAGTGGCTATTTTTTTAGTTCAAAAGGAAACAATAATTTGTTAAAAGCTAAGCATTTCTGATTTTATTTAGATTAGGTGGGCAATAGGTGTTTGTTAGTTTAAGATGATGACTCTGAAAGCACACTTACAAGCAAGGGCCGGTTTAGTCCCTAAAACAGGCCTGTAGGCTAATTCTTTCTTGGATTCAAACCAAATATTTTCATTTATTTTCATGCAAAACCAAAATGTTAAAATTTTTGCATTCAAAAAAGAAATTATATATTTAATTTACTGTTAGCCTTGTATACCCAACCTTCCCCAAATTGAACAATGTCTAGATAAAAAAATAAAATCTCATTAGTTTTTTTTTAATGGTAGAAAAATTGCAGAAACTTTTTTTACAGTCTCAAATAATCTAATATAATTCTAGGGATGTTTGGGCTTAGAAGAAACAGTAAAGACAAACTGGATCACACACTTCTCCTCTTCAGAATGAAAGCAGGAAAAACCTTTGAATAATGTTCTGAGTTTCGGCAATAGCAGTTTCAAGTTTAAATGGTGAGATTCCAAGTAAAGGCTCATAAATTAAATAGAAACACTAAATGAATTGCTTGAAATAAATCATGCAAGGCATTTGGGCCTCCAAGAGATGGTAGGCCCCTAGGCAGAGGATTGCCTGTTGATCGTCAGACTGTTTACCCAGTTTGTATTTGAAAAGACTTGGCAGGAAAAGTATTTGTTACATTCATTCAATGAAATATCATTTTGAAAAGAGTATCGTGAATCAGATTCCTTACTATCTACTTTTAACAGCTACCGATATAAATATAGTTGAGTAGTTAAATCAAGGCGACATCTGAATTTAGAATTAAGAGACTGGATGGAAAAAAACAATTTTTCATTGAGCAACAACCGGTGATCTTCACTTGTCAATTATCTACAATTCATAGCCAGATAGTGCCATTTTTCATTTCAGAAAGATGCACAAGAAGGTATTATAATTCCAAAAATTGTCTGGATTTTATCTAGTGGATAGTATTCACAAACTGTCTGAGACGATTTTCAACCCAAGTATTTGCCGCAAAGAATTAAATGCAACTTTTACAGTATGATATTGGAATGAAATCAGAAATTGTTCTGTCAAGTTTTACCATTAGGGACTCCT
>BGPR01010246.1:0-53370 GCA_013235015.1 Araneus ventricosus | reverse complement strand
TGAATTTATTTCTATAAGAATAAAAAGTATTGTTAGAAATTGCGTTAAAAATATATTTTTAAACCATTATAACAATCAGAGAAAACGCTTCATTGCAATGGAATTAATATCATTAAAAAGATAATTTTCTGCTCTTTAAAATGGCTTAAAAATAATTGTTGTCTAATAAATATGTCAGAAGTTATTGGCAAAAAACATCTAAGAATTAGGCTTAAAAGCGGCTAATTTTCGTTATTTAATTAAATATCTTAAGAACTAATTAACTCTGAAAGTTGAAAATAGTACCGTTGACATAGAAATGTTCTCTAGAATGTCGCGTGCAAATTTCATGCCGCTACCGTTCACCGTTTAGGAGGAGTTCTTGCGACCGACCGATAGGCAGACACATACATGTAATTTCTGCTTTATATTATAGATTTTATATAAGAAGAGAGTCAACCATGAACTTTTAAAAGCCTCAAATCTTATTAAAATTTCAGTTAATAGGAAATTAAGCAAGATTTTGGAATTTTCCGCGATATTTATCGAAAATATACATTATCTCACAAAAACTATTTTTACGCCACATTAAAAGTTTAAACAATTAGATATTCATGGCACAAGTTTCGTTTCCGTTCAATTCGCTGCCCTCATTTTAATAATTTTTCAAAAATTAAATTGTGTATAAAATTTACAAATTATAACACTTTTTGTAATGATGAAGAACAAGAACACATAAGAACTGTAGCTAGATCACATTAGAAGAATTTTGGATGAAGACGAATTTTATTATTTTATTATTCATATTTATTTTAAAGCATTTTCTTAATGAAAAATTTACTATGTAATTGTCCCAGTGCATTCGTTAAAATCTATCTTATACTGTAAGATATATGAACAAAATTTGAAGTACCTATGCAATAAATTTTAAATAACTTATGGAGAAAATTAGCTATCGGTGGTTTTTAAAAATTGTCTGGTTCAAGTTATATTCTCATTTTAATTTAAAAACTTTTCAGGCAATAAAAGAATTTTGGGTAATGTAATTTTCTATACAAAAGCAGTTTTTTACTTCAAAGATGTTAGACATGAAATTATTTTAATCCCGAGTGACGCCGGGCATAACAGCTAGTCTCTTATAAAAGTTTGGCCTAATGGTTAGGTCTCGGCTTCGGGCCGGAAAGTTCCCGGATCGAAACCCGTTTCTACTAAGGAATGGACTTGTATGTTTGACTGGGACACGTTAAATTTGACGTCGTGGGTCAAACGTACTCCCCTTGGAGTGGTGTGGAAGTATCGAGAGGGATGCGCCAATCAATTCAGGCGTCACCCTCGCCTTCTGACTACGGTTCAAAATTACGAGATCCGTCCCAATATATTTTGTTTCAAAACAGAACGTTAATATAACGAAGCTCAGCTTCAAAAGCCTTTAACTTTGAAATCTGAAGCATAATCACTTGTTGGTGTAATTTAATGCTTATTTCATTTAAGTTAACAATTCTTAGATATTTGTCATTAATAAATGTCCTGCAAATTTTTTTAAAATCGTAGTACAAAAATATAGCGCTGAAACATAACTAGAATGGTGGTACCTAACATGCATTAGCAGATTTGAAAATTAAAAATACTGGAATAAAAATAAATTTTAAAGCATTTATTTGCGATATTTTCTTTAATGGTATCTTCTAACTGGAATAATGCCTTTTTGGAAAAAACAATATCATTATGGAAGGTTTTATTCCTTTTTGCTTTGTTATATTTTGTTACATGTTTTAATTATTTTTCTCCCATTAGAAAATCCAACTCTGCAGATGTATTTCTTCTCTTCAATTATGATTAGTTCCCGATTAAATACCTTAATTTTTATAATTACTTAATATTTCTTAAAACTTTTATTCAAAATTTAATTTAATTATTTTTAAAATTATTGATAGCCAAAATAAAATTGAACTAAATCAAAACCAACTTATTTACGAGCTAGCATTATCTTACATTCATTTAAATTTGTCGAAAACATTATTTAAATACTTTTTTTCCAGTTTTTTGTAATATTAACTGATATATGTATAAAAGGTTCATTATATGTAAAATTGTTTCAAAGTAGCAAACCCAGATGCATTAGGAATCATGAAACAAAAAATGAAATGCGTTGTTTAGATGAAAATGTAGCAAATTTTAATAAAATATATGTTATAAAAGTATTTAAAAATAGCCATATCAGTGAGAAATCTGTCGCTTGAAATTCCTTTGTGTATTTTGACAAAAAAAACCCGATAGTTTTTCCTTTTAAATCGCTTGAATTCTTTTGATCTAAACACATATCTTGTAGACAATAATGAATAAATATGTTTGGGGAATGGGGCCAAGCACTTCGCTTAGCGATAATTCAAAAGAATAGAGCGGAGGCAATAATCATCAATATTCATATATTCTACTTTCTACTTCAAGAGAAGACTATGAGAACAAAGACGCGGTTATTACGATATATCTATATGCATATAGGAATATAAGTCATGATAGTATTATGCAACGATATTTATATCCAAAATGATATTTATTCCTGACTTGAATAGTTGCCTATGTTTTAGTTGTCTGTGACCCAATGTTTTAGCTTTCTTTACATTATTGTTTATTACATTTTCTTTAATAATTTCTTTTATAGTTAGAATATTATTTTTTAGTTAAATTTTTCTCAAATTGACAGATTTGAAACAATACAGATATTATATATCTATCGTTAATATTTGGCCTAATTTTGGTATTAATTCTTGTAGTTTGTAACCTATCTTATTCATTCGTAAGTTCATTTACTGATACATTAAAATACCAAATTGCAGTTTCGTAATACCTTTTCACCTGCTTAATCCATTTCAATATAAAGTGTTTCATTTATACAATAACTCTAAAGACTAATAAAATTTAGTCGGGATTATAATTTGCTATAATGCACATGTAAACTACTTGCCATTTAAATAAGTTAAATATTATAAAATGTCTATCTGGAAGAAAGTTAATATTTTGCTTTAATGGGGCATTAATTCTAGTAGTGAGCAACAAAACTTTGTAGAAAAAAGGATTTTTAAGACGTCAGTTACAAAAATAAGTAGTTTAAAGTTTTAAAATTCATTTCCTATTTCTTCTGTATCAGAGAGGAAATAAAAGACAGTTTATTCATGTCATCCATTATTATTTTACTTTATCAATTAAACTGTATGATACTCGGATATTAAACATATTACATTCATGTTTCACACACATGAAGAACAGAAATGAAGCAACTGTGAATAAAAAAAACTAAGAATTAAGACACGAAGAGAGCTTCAGAATAAGATAAGAATCCTACGCATCGTCATTTGCTATCATCTACTTTGTTTGTTGCATCTACTTTGCTAGTTTAGTTATAACAGCCGATGATTTTTGTTGCTCAACAAATTTTACGTAATGATGGCTATTTGTATTTTGGGATGAAAATGGGGAAAATGTGATGTTTCTTCTTCAGAAAAAATGAAATTCTCTAATTAATTCAGTCAATATTGCTGGATTTATTGTAAAAAGTCAAATAGAGTAAAACATCTCTAAGTGGCCATCCCTGCCTCTTAGCTGACATTTTTGTTTAGCAAGAAGGTTTTAGCCCAAATGCATGTAGGAATTTAATTTTTCTCATTAATGAAGACGCCATGAAGGTGGATGGCAGCACAAGTCAGCTGCGTTAAGTCAGGTAGCTTTCCTCCAACAGACAGAAATTCGTTGATACGGGGCATTCATTCTCGAGAATTATCCTAGTAGCCTAGAAAGTAGGTTGCCACTCGTATGGTTAAGAATTTCTCTCCCGTTTCGGCATAGCCCAAATCCTGCTTTGGGGTATAGTCTGGTAATTAATTAGTAATAATGGCATAATCATTTAACTTTAAACCTCTCTTTGCATTTAATCATTTCTTTGTATTCTTATGTAAATACCTCTTAAATTTTTAATAGAGTGATTTAGTTTTCCAACATTCAGCTATTCTTTTCATCGCAATCTACCCCAAGATACCAAAACCGCTTCTGCCTATATATTGTTAAATTAACCTCTCGAAAGAATCTACAAACCCGCTCTACGTCAGTGAAATACATTGCTTTCGTCTCTTTGACCTTTGACCTTTCATTAAGAAAAAAGGGATTAAAAACACAACGAAAAATTCATAGGCTCATAAAAAACACTAGAAATCAGATCTAAATTAATCATTCTTTTGCAGAGCGAGGAGAACAGCAAACTTTGGCTTCTAACAGTCTGGGAAGGCAGATTGGTGTGACATTAAAGATTTCATTAGTACATTTCAAGAATTAATTCGGACGCTGACAAAGAAACTGCTGATTGGGGTTACGATCATCAGCAAATGAAATTTTCAGCTCAATAAATTTGAGGAAAAATAGAAGATATTATTGCCTATTCCTTAACAAGTACCGATGAAACGATTAAGAATTTATTTTTCGAATTAAAAAAAGTAAATTGAGAAAAGGCACCTCTGAAAGATCTAGGTTAACACGAATTGTATCTATTTCACAAAGAAAGTAAAGAAAAAGAAAAATCGAATCAAGTACTTTTTTCCTTAGATGATCTTTAAAATTCTCTTTATAACGAACTAGGGATGGTTTAAATACGTACTTTTTACTTCCAAACATGAACCTCTTTAGAACGGGCAATTTTCATTCGAGCGGAGGTTTTTTAGAACGCTAATTCCGCAAAATTTAAAAAAAATAACAAGACAAATTTTAAATTAAAATTTTCTCCTAGCCACGAAACCGTTACTCACAAAATTATTTATTTAAACTTATTACACACAACACACATAGATATATATAATAATTATCAGGTTTTATCAGTGATTAATTGATCTTTAAGCATTAGATGCGCAGAATCGATATCTTCTCATATGCTTAAGTTTTTTAGAAGGAAGTGTTTTATTAAAATGCAACAAATGTGTTTTGTTATATGACTCGCATAGTAGTTTCATGACTAAATTTCGTGATAAATGTTTCTTGCGTTACCAGGAATAAACAAACTCAACATACAGAACGTATTATCTTATTACTATTATGATTTTTTAGTTATTTTATTTTCATTTCACTTAACTTTTCATCAGTTAAGGCTCACAGTGCATTCATTTTGTTGTACTTTAGATACTTAAAAAAGTTGTATGCTATCGCATTATTTATTATATTGCAGCAATAAATGGTTGTTAAGTATCATTTACTATGTTTGTTTTTCTGAATATTTCATGCCGCATTTTTTTTAATGAATGAAGAATTAGAGGAACAATTTCGAATAATAACAATAAATAACAATAATTTAATCAGAAAATCACGTAGCACGAGGAAATACGTATTTAGTATATTGCATCGCAATATAATATACCTCTAAATATTCTATAGGAATTCATGTTATAAATTACTACAGCTCTCATTTAAATGCAGCAAATGATTGTGAAAGCTCATTTGTTATACAGTGGAAAACGCATGCATTCTAATGCTATTTCTATACATTCTGTATCTGCAAATTTCTAGAATTGCACCTGGGTACTTCTAAATCACGCCAAACAAATAAAATAAAGCGCATAGCAATATAATATGTCTCAAAATATTCTATTGGAATTCATTTTATCAATTGCACAGATCTCATTTAAATCTCACAAATGCGAGTGAAATCCCAGTTGTAATGTTGTGGAAAGCGCATGTGTTTTATTGTTATTGCTATATATTCTGTATCTGTAAATTTCTAGAATTCCGACTGAACACTTCTAGGATAATTTCGAATACCTGACAAATGTTCACCGTTTCGTCCATTATAATGAAAGCTTCAATAAATTTCTTATTATCATAAAAGTTAATTTCCTTACGCATATTTACCATTTTAGTGCTACAATATACGCAATGGCCCGAGTAACGGTCGATTCAACCATTATGCTATGAATACTTGGAAAAATTAGCTTTCAAAGGTCGTTAGAAACGCTTGTGAGAAAATAAGACTAATTTTAATATATAATGATTTTTTTGTGTTGAAAGCAGTTGAAATGCCATAGTTTGGGTCTACTTTATACGTAATTACAAGGTTAAACTTTTAAAGAGAGGAAATTGTCATGACTCACTGAAATTCTCAACTAATTTTAAGGAAATGCTGGATTTGTTTTACAGGAAACGGAGGTGAATTGATTCAAACTTTTTGATATCATACATTTCTGAGAGCAAATATTTTCATGTATTTCTATAAATTCCGTTTTAATTCATCATAAGAAAGATTTTCTTTGAAACAGTTTAAATCATTTTTGAACAATTCATCAAGTATATTTGTATGCAACTTATATTTTTTACTTTTTTTATAAAATTTAAGCTTTTTATTAATGTTAGAGTAAAAGATAATTGTTTGTAGAAAGGAATAAATCAATTATTTTCTATTATGCCTTTTTTTCTTTGTTGTTATTGGTAGATTCTGTTTTTAATAAGTCAACTTCTACTAAAAGAAGATACTTCATTTCTCCATAACACATTTTTCAACATCTAAACATCTTTATCTGAAACAGACATAATGTTTACATAAAATAATGAATGATTTTGCAATTTTATAAGCTTTAATTAAGGTTATTTCTCTTTCCCATCAGCATTTTTATTTACTCCAAAGGTGTATATTAAAAGATTAAATTGCTTCACTTTTGAGGATAATATTTTTCTATTCTTTTAGTCATAAATCCAGGTATTTTAATATAACATAAAAATGTTTATTTTTAACAGCGGATTTAAATTATGTGACCACGTATGTATTTCGTTGCTTGAATTTCAGATGAGCATATGAATTAGTCGTTATGATTATTGCAGTACTTTTATTTATAAAATTTGCCTTTCCACGGAATACCTAATTTATTACTTGATTAAATTCCTTTTTCTGAATAATTAAAACATTATATGAAAACTGTCTGATTCTTTAAAAGAATTTAGAAATTTTAAAATTTATGCAACCAGGATTGCCACAGTAGGCTTCATGCATATACAAAAATGCTTCTCATTATTTAATTACCAATTATGTACGTATTTGTACATAATTATTTGTACATAATTATTACATAATTATTTGTACATAATTATGTACGTACAAATGGACACAAATCAAAATGTCTTTTAAAAAACAACAAAGTTTGTTCTTAGCATAATGAGGTAGAGAAATAGTTATGATTTTTTTATCTTTTTTAAATGTTAAATCAAAATTTAATCATTACAAGAAGAAAATGTCTTAATTCTTACTTTAAAAAATTAGTAAAAATTATAGGAATGGATAATTTAGATGCTTAAAATCTATGTTTTGCTTTGTAGATGTTTAGAGTATTGGTCTGAAGGAAACTGGATTGTTAGTCTAAGCATTGATAATATGACACAGAACACTAAATATTGAAAATGAGTTGTAGATAGTGTAAGAAATTATAGAAACCTTAAATTAAACAATGAACACTAAAATAATTAAATTAACCTAGGTCAGTGTGAAAGAAAAATTGAGAAAGATGAAATATAAAACTATACATTAAACATTTAAATGATTAAATTAATGCACCTAAGACGTCGCTGTGTACACTTACACTAAAGAAAGAGATACTAGATTATGCCCAAAACTAATGCTGGTTTAACTTTATGCTTAAAGACATGTTTATTATTAAAAAAGTGTTAATGTCGTATTATATTCATTTAGTTTCTTTTAATCGGAAAAGTGCTAAAAATATTATTTAAACATCAAAAGTGCTTATAGTGCTAAAAATGATAGTATTTCTACTTCATTTATAAATAAAATTGTTATCCGAAACCAAATTATCTCCTGTCAACAATAAAGTATTTTGGCACAACTCCTAAGAATAAAATCTAGAAATAATGTCGATCTCATGAGGTGTTTTTAAACAATTTTGCGTGATGATAAACAAAATCAAGTATTCATGTAACTTGGAATTGCTTATACTCGTACTTACATATAAAATACTTACATAAAATTTTGATTCTGAGATGTATAGCTTTTGCATTTGATTTTGAAGAGTTATTTAACTTTGTTTATTTGGGGATAACCTGATTTTCACATTTTTGTGACACTATAAAAAATAAGATAAATATGTGAAAAACAAATATCACCTGCCTAACAATTCTATTAGAAAAGCAAATCTTATGGCAAAAAATGGGAAAAGTACAGATAAATCGCTAAGTTAAGCAAAAAAGTATATACTTTCTTACTTAGCGATCACTGAAGAACACATTACAAGAAAGGTTTTAAAATGACGCTCCTTTGTCAAGGGTTTTTTTTCAAACGGTAGTTCCAAATATATTTGGCTTTTCAAATGGCAAAAAAAGACTAGACACGTCATGAATGCTGTCGACATAAGAAGTCATATAAATTCTTTTAATTGATTCCTATTCATTTAAAGGAAAATTTGCTGGTCAGTTTCTACAAAAATACCTTGGTTATTAGATGGTAAGTTTAAACTATGTAGGTAGATTTTCGGCTTTTTTTTAACTTCCATAAAATTCTTAAGTTACCTACCTAAACGGATTTTTGTCAGAAAATCACAAAAATAACTTCATTTTCTGAAAGTATATTCTTCTAAATTCCCCAAAATGTTTTTAGTTTACTCCTATTATAAACAAAAAAGAAATTAGAGACATTTTAATAGAAGTTAACAGCTGAAAATGGAATAGTCAACGCTCTTATAAGGAAGCATTTTTCATTGTCTTCATTGAAATTTTTGAATAAGTGTTTTTCTATAGAACCATTTATTATATAAGTCTGATATTATTTTGGAACATTTTCAGTATGAATTTCTTTGTTTTTCATATATTATTGCAACTCTAAGAAATTTTAAATCATTGCAGTTTCGTGATATTCGATTGATTATTTAATTTTTGACAATAAACACAAGGAAAGCATATTAATTGTACTTATAAAACATATTAATCAGTAAAGAAACACCAGGTCAACTAACATCCACTTTCAAGTCAGTTGAATGAAGAAATATTCATACCTGTCCACACCATTTTAATTGAAAATCGTAATAAATAATCATTAGTCAATAAAAAACGGAGAAAAACTACCCGAAATGAAAATTAAAATGAAATTAATTAAGCTAGATAAAGAGAATGAATAATCAACAAAATAGGGGAATATTGGAGTAAAATACTTTCTTCATCTCAGTGTAAATTAAAAATATAAACTTTAAGCATATATTTCTCGAAATGAAATTCCTTTAAGAAAAATCGCCTGAAATTGTACTTATGTTTTAATTATTTTACTCCCTATGGAATATATTACATATATTTTGAATTGAAAAAAAAATTATGAATTATATTTTATGTTGTTTTGGGCAATAAATGTAATGCTGGAAAAATTATGATATCTAAATTTTTGTGCAGTCGCTTTTCCCTATTAGTCATATTTAACAAAATATTTTTGAAAGACTAAAATTTTAAACAAAAAGGTTCTAATCTTCTGCGGCTAAGAGTCATAAAAGCGTCATAAGTCTGCTAAGATATTAAGCTTTCAACATCGTTGTTCTATACGATTTTAGACCACTTCATTGGCCACTTATAGGAAGATCCTCCAATAAACACGCAGCGCTCAATCGACGTCGCCGCTGATCGGTTCAAAATTATAAAATTCAAATCTCCATAAGTCGGTCTATTTGAGATACAGAAAAATTGAACTTTTTTTTGTTTAACTGTTAGTGTGTCAAAAATATGTTGCTAAATATGACCAATAAAGCGGGGGGCTTTGATAAAATTTAGACTTTCTAATGTTTTCAGAAACTAATTTATTGACTCATGCAGCATAAAATGTAATTCTTAATGTCATTTAGTGCATTTATCCAACTCTAAGTATGCATTTCTCGAACTGTAGCTTATCTCTAACAGTATAGAAATTAGCGCTTGATATACGCTTAGAGTGATATATATGTATATGTTTACCTATATCTGCACCAAATACTCTGTATTTATGTTTGCACCCTAAAACTCATATTATTAGCAAGTACTCTGAGATATTGCAAATTTTTTTAGTCCATTTTCTGATCAATACCTTAATGATTCTTTAAAATTAAGGGTATGCCATTTAACCACTTGTTTTTGATTGAGATTGTTTCAAAAAAAGTTCAAAATATTCTAGGTTTTCTCAGATATTTAAAAAAAGTATTTCTCTCAAATAATACTTAAGTCAAAAGATTCTTAAATCAAACTATTTTGAATGGTTTACGAAGTTTAATCATAAATTTCATTTAAAAATATTAAAATATTGCTTCAAATATTATTTAGAAAAGCCTCCGAACGTAGTCGGATACCTTAAGCGGGCAAGATTATTCAAAGCAAATAAAGAAGAAAAGAAAATTTAAATGTTTCATAAGAATTTGATTTTATAATTATTTTCATTTTTAATTAACTTCTCTTTCTTAGTTTTAATTTTTTTAACGTCCCGTTTTGAAGCAACACGAGGGCTATTTTGGGACCGGAGTCATATGACGAGGACGACACCTGAGCTGGCAACCCCCTCACCGACTCTTCCTTACCACACCATCGGAAGGATGTTTGATCCCCTACGTATGATTGCACGTGCAACTGGCCCAATACACTACGGATCTTCAGTGGAATTGGGTTTCGAACCTGGAACACTCCGGCTCTGACTCCTTATCACTAGGTCACCGCGACCTTTCTTAACGGAAGAATATGTTCAGAAAAGGCAAAATGATTTGATTCTGCTTCTTTAAAAATCCAGTTGAAAATGTTTTTTTAGTCTACAACAATTTACACATTTCCAGCATTCCTAGAATTGTACAAATTGTTTGATAAAGACTAGAGATTATTTTTTCAGACGAAAATTTTTCGAAGTTCTAACCAGATGAAATAAAAATGGTCTGCATTTATTATAAAAATACAAAAGAGCTTTATACTCTTATGATTAGTAAACATTCCTCTTCAAATATTTACACTGATGAAAAATCTCTTTTTAATCAGGAAGAATACAGCTGTGGTGCATAAAATTTTTCAAATTAAAAAGTTAAGTTCTTCTTAAAAAGTTCATAGTGAATTCAGGAAAGGGAACAATGCCAGAATCTTTCAAAGGAGCAAAGGTAAACATGCGGTTAAGGCAAAGTTTCGAGAAAAGGAGAATTTTTCTTATTTTGGGATTTCAAAATCTCTTTACAGTGCCTTTTTTATACCACTCAGAATATATGTTTCATTTCTAAAATGAATATTTAATCACAATGAGAGCAAAATAGAAATAAATGCATTGATTAAAATTCATTTCTTACATGTATCAAAGAAGGTATCTGCGACACAAAAATGTTAAAATTTTTCTTTTGCTTTCAAGGAATAGAGGCTTATCTTGAAAAATAAGCAATCGAAGAACCATCTAAAATTACAGTCTTGTTTCTGCATTGCGCTTGTTCTCCTAGTAATTTTAGTGGATTTTTTTCATATATTATGACGAAAGCATCCCTCATTTGATACCAGTTTTTTGTGAGAAAATAAATTCAGTTATTGTCATATGGTTTTGTGTCTTTACCACATGCATTCCCTCCATCTACTTTAAGCATGAACCAAGAACCCAAAAGACCGATTTGTGTTTTTTCTAGAAACATTTTTTGGTCTGCTATAAGCACAGTAATCTGAATGCCACTTGCAGTGAAAATGAAACAAATAATTCTATTTTCTTTGCGATGCTTATATTTCTTTGTTATAGGCATTTAAATAAAAACGTGAAAATGATAGAATATAAGTGTAATATTTATGTTGCAAACGAGATTAAAAATTGGACCAAATTTGTTTTCTAACAATGTATTATACAAAATACATTGTATAAAAATCCAAAGTTAATATTTATTATATAAAGTCAAAATTCCTTGTTCACATGAAAATAAATTTTATACTATTTGAAAAAGAACAAACTATTCTTAATATTATTTATTCGGTTTTCGTGACACAAAAACACTGAAAATATATATAGAACAACTTTAATAAAAGGAAAACACTTTTTAGTGCACAAGAAGTCTCTTTCGTAATAGAATGCAAACAGAGAGAGAAAAAAACCAAGATAAAGAATTCTTAAACTCCACATTTATCCAAATATTTTTGTAACTCACACCGATTGAATTTTTTTATTTTAAATTTCTGATACAAAAATGAAAGAAACTTCTAAAATAGAAATTTAATTCAAAATTTCATAAGAAACGGCAAATCGATTGTTTGAATTCCGATACTTATTCTTATTTATATGTCCATTATTTGAAAAAAACTTTACACTTGGTATGAAACGCTTTTAAAGTACTGATGTGGAAAGTAAACTTTAAACAAATAGGTAGGGGGATCTAATGTAAAATGCTGTTCCTATTTTCTAAAACTTTTAAATACGAATTTGTTGACATCATGAACTGTAGGGTATTTAAATCCAGGTTAGTATTATGTATAATAAATTTAAGTGTCTGAATCAAAATGAAATATATACCTAAGGAAATGAATTTTATAAGTATGATAAATAAAGTTCAACTAACGCATCACTTTCATGAAAACTGCAGAAATTTCAAGCACATTCATTTTGTCAAAAACTGTTTCAGTGTTACTACTGTTATTATTATTACTATTTATTACATTTATTTTGCATTAGTTAGTACTAGCAGCCTTTGACGACTAATTTAAAATGAATCTTGAACAATTTTATATTTATGTGTCCCTTAACAACGTAAGCTGATCATAGTAGATATTTAACCCATGTTCTGTAAGTGACCTTGCACCTGTTCAGTTGATTGTCTACATGAAGGTCCCTAATGGAGTCAAATAACTGACTATGTCATGTAACATCTAATTGCAAGTTGTCAGCGCCATCTTCACTTTCTTATTTCTCTTGCAAAATATGCATTTGATTTCAACATTAAAATAGCGCAACATATTTTATGGCCATTGGTATGTTTGCTCAATTAAAACATGCTGAAAAAAGAATGAAAACATAGCAGCCATAATCATCCAGTTTACTGGATATATTTCTTCATATACCTAATATCTCAGAGAGTTTGGTTTACAGATTCACCAAAATTTTGATTAAATAAAATATGAAAGCCAAATGTATTATGATATTACCTTACCTTTCAACAATGAAAGAGAAACACACAATTAAATATTTGTTTAAGCAATGAAAACGGTCTGAATTGCGTAGCAAAAATGAAAAGTGCTGTAAATTATGCCAAAAATATTTTTAAAAGGTTATTAAAATTAGTGAAAAAATTCTATGCCAACTTAATTGATATCATTGTAAAGGTAATGTTTTGCACTATCAGATGGTTTAAAAATAATTCATTTGCTATAATATTTTCAAAAGTCTTTAAGGAAAGAAGTCGAAATTTTGCTTAATGTTTAATTAATTAAAATTCCAATTAAAACTTCAAAAAAGGCTCCGAGGCGCACATTCCCACCCTTGAAAGTATATTTGTGCCAAATTTTGTAGCTGTAGGTCCAGCGGTCTGGACCAGAGGTCGTTAATACACAGACACACACACATTCTCCTTTATTATTAGTAGATATTTCTCTACATTTCCTATACATCCATAAAATTTATTCTTGGAAACACAATGACTGAAAATCAAAGAAACGTGATTTATAATCTAGAGACTAATTGGAAAAATTAGGGAAAAGTACCAAATGACTTTTGAGTCTAATTTCAGATTCATTAAATTGCATTAATGAATTAAACTCATTGCTAATCGAAATATCACTGAATATTAGACGGCTGTGGTGGTCTGGAATGTCGAAGTCGGAGTGTCCGAGACACGATCTCTTCGAGAATTTATTGTACATATGGGTTCTGCATATGTTAAATCCGCGATTTTGAATCTAACGTCTTAATATCGGTGTGGTTTGTGAGCGTGGAATGCAACCTCAAGCGCCCGCCTCATCGTCTGAGTACATTCCAAAACTCATCACGTGTTAATTCGCAACTTAACTATTTAACTAACATAGCGAAACTAAACTGAAGATTATAGGATAGAACATCGTAAATGTATAAGGAAATTATTCTTCAACCTTTCGTTCATATTGCACTGACTGAAGAAATTTCAGTGACTTCTGTCAAATTTCCCTTACACGAATGACTCGAGATATAAAATAATATCAATTAATCGAATTCCAATTTTTAGACTGTAAATATATTTTTGCATGCATTTTATCAAGTCATGCATTTCGAATAAATGTTTATCACTTATATGTCAAAATAAATAAAATATATTGATACTTAACTTGTGAAACTATAATTTTTTTTGTTGTTAAGTCTTTATTTAAACATTTATTTCATTTTACGTGAATATTACTTTAAGAATTTCAAGTAAAAAGGAAGCTATTTTGTTGCAATGATGGATTCTGGTAATCAATGGAACAGTTGAAAATTTTGTTATTTTCTGCTTTCAGAATTTGTAAACTTTTTTTTGTGTGTACAAGAAAAGTTATAATCTTTCTACATTGCAACAACCTTTCTGATGCAACTAATTTCTAACTTAAATATTGAAAATCTTTGAGAAGAGCAAAAATCTAACAATACATGTTATTAAAAACTTCACAGTTCATCTGTTAAGAAACCAGAACTACTTCGCAATTTTAATTCCAAATATCGCAAATGAATGAATTTTCAACAAAGAAAATAAATTTTAAAATTAATTACTAAAAAAAGAGCACCAGCACTGAACCAGCAAGTGAGAAAGAACCTTTTCATCCAATCACAGGAAGAGAACCCAATATTCATTTCAGTTCCCTCTTCTCGTTGATTATTTTAATGAACCTTTTCAATCTGCAAAGAACGTCTCCCTTCTTCGAAGTAATTTTATTAAGTCAAATGTGGCAGCTTTAAATGTTCTCCCTGGCTGTTCTATTGCCAGGAAAGTAGAACTCCAGTGAAATCCTAGCTTGGAGCTTTCGTTTCTTCTGTTCCATTTGAAAGAATTAAAACCTTTGATTTATAAAATTCAGAAAACTTATAATTTCCGGGAGCGACAATTGATCTCAATCGGAGAATGTAATGGAGGAGAAATGCAAGTGTATCACTGTAACAGTTGTGTACCAATGCAGATGGTCCAAATTTACAGTGTAAGAGAAGCAGCACTTGTTAGAAAATGGAATTGCAATCAAATAAGGCAGTAAATGCTTCGAAGAACATTGAATATGTTATCTTAGGACAAATAACTTTTGTAAGCATATAAAGAATTATCGTAGGGAAGAAGATGAATCTGAATTAGTTACATCTGAAATTTTGGATCTCTCAAATTTTCTGTGAGAGACGATGTGGAAATTTTCACTTTCCCAGATATATTTTTGCCTAAGCACATATCTTTGAGTCTAAAGGTCTGCACTAGGAGCCGCAAGAGGAGAACAAACTTCTTTGCTTTCATTATTATTACGGATTAATATAGGAAGATGAAAAATAATTCTCTATTTAATACAGACTTTCATTTAACTTGACTTTTTATTCCAGTTTTTAAAAATAGAATATTTTAACTGATTTTTTAATCACTTACTAATGCGATAGAATTTTCAAAATTGTACATTCATGTGGTTTTGTATGTGTATTTGTTTTTATGTTCATTTTCTCGATAATAATACATTATTTTATTATTTTTATCAACTAATTTAGTTGAATTTTGATTCCAGATGAATGGTGCCTCCTTGTAATATATTTCATTAAATACTACATACATTGTTTCATAATAATTGAAATAATGAATTATAAATAAATGTCTAAAAATAAAAATATATACTTTCTAAAACATTAATAAATGCGTGTTGTAATAAACTGCTTTTATTAAATTTATTATTGAAATTACGATAATGTAATCAGAGACAAAATCATCTGTAATAAGAATCAATTGTTTCAATACTGTTCAGTCCTTTTAATCCAGTCTTTAAAATAATCTATTAAAAAGAATAAATTTTTTAGAAATTTGTCATTGCTAAGAGAAATAATCTAAATATTAAGTGAACACAAACTCAACGATAAAATTCTTATCTCAAGTTTGAGAACCTAAGTTCTTAGTGTGAATTTATATCACAATTTTTATAATGACAACAACATATCTTCTTATATCATTAAAAATGTAATCTTCTAATATTTAACAATTAAAATAACTAGATTCAAACGCTTCATCCAATTTAGAGGGGGAAATAACAAAAACTAACAAATGTAAACCCATTAAATTTACTTAAAGTACTTTTATTTTGTGAAGTACTTTTATTCTGATAGATTAAACGCATTATTCTTCCTTCTTTATCAGCATGTTTCTATCCAGATAAAATTCTGTTGGATGAACAAAGTTTTTAATTAGTTCGCTTCTTTATTAAAGAAGAAATTTTTTTAGAACACAAATTATGTAATCACGTGAATGAGAAAAATATGCAGAGCATGAGAAAATATCTAATTTAGTAATGCACATATATGAATTGTAATTAGTAATGTATATCAAAATTTAAAGTTTTTGCTGCAGGAGTTTTGAAATACACAAACGGTATCTGAGATTTAATTGATATGAAACATAACACTATTTTGTGTTGGCAACTTGATAGCACATGAGGTTAGTTAATAAGATATTCGATAAGAAAATTTAATTTCGATTCTTCTGTGAATTTCTTTATTAACAAGCAACTTTTAAGTCTTTTCATTCGTATAAAGAGTTAAGTACATTTTCTTCATTTGCTATCTTATGTTACTTCATAAGCAACAATTATCAAAAATAAAATTTTAATAACAATCAATAGATTATTTTATTGATTACCATTAATTGTTTACACTGATTAAAGTTAGGATGAAATAAGATAATTTTTATATTACGCTACCCGGGAAAGCAACTTTAATACACACTTTACTTTCTGCGCTATCTTCCAACCAAGCAACTTTCTAGCTCAGCTTACAAGAGATTTCATGATCTTCTTCATTAGCGCTGTGATCCGAGGTTGGTAATTATTTTGTCTTAGTTGGGCAAATTCTTAATTGTGTTACCTTAAAATGCTTGCGAAAAGTGATTTAGCTAGTGTACATCCGTGCTTGTAAATTGTGTATATTTATAAATTTTCACTCAGAAACTTTTATGCAATCAGAAATAAAAACACAATATAGAATAGAGTTGTATTTTAAAAATATATGGTCGACGGTAGAAATAGATTCCTTCTGATATCTAATGTGACATTCTAAGGTAACTCTGTCTCTTAACTATTAAGCTGTGAACTAGCTAGTCACTTATTTTTGCTGTTAAGTATTTTATGTTTTTAACTAATGTAAAAGAAATGAGATTCAACATTTTATTCAAATTTCTGAATAACCGGCTATTCTTTACCTGCGGATGTTGATACCAAATTGTTTCACGCAGAATAAATGTTTGACTATGAAGGCTTCGAAAGCTTCTACTTTAGTGCAATTTTTCATTATCAGAAAGTCATAAAATAAGAAACGACGCCAGATTTTCCCCTTGAATATTTTATTTATTTAGCAGTTAAAAAAAGTCATGTATGTGTGTGTGTGCATATCAGTTTCATTGTAAATACATACTTGAAGCCTTAGTGTTCTGTTTAATAATAAATCTGTGCTCTATTCCTTCTACAAAACGTTACTAATTCATTCTAAATAGTAATCACAAACATGCAGCGATAGTCCACAGAAAAATCATCAGCACTGTTCCATTCTCCCATATCCGCAAAACAACATCCATCTAATCATTGAAATGACTCTAGACACGAACTTAGCAAAAACTAATCCCAGATTGGCCGCAGGTTCCACCAATCCCGAGAGTTCATTTCCAGGGGACATATTTCTTCAAATTAGTCTTGCACTTTTTCTCCTGGGGTCGAAACAGGTGGAGAGAATCTGATAAAAGGAAAAAAGGTACAAACGACTGATTCCCCCATGATCCCCCAAGGTCGTCATCACTTTCAATGTCATTAATCACATCTTCAATTTCCTTCGACTCTAGGTTCCCATATTTTTTCTTTTCCCTTCTCTTGCCTTACTATCTTTTTCTTCCTCTTTGCCTTGATGAATGTGACACTGAAGACGATAAAACGCGACTTACTTTGATTGGAAAAGTCCTTCACCCTCTCTGCTGGTACAGTGGCAGATGGTTCAGTCGCGTCTGAAATGCGAATTTAAGCTGATATTCCTGAATGGCTGTTTTTCTTTTCTTGATGCAGGATGAGACTTTCTCCCTTAAAGTTTAAGAATGTGGTGTCTTCAGATATTCGTTCACCCTAAATGGAGAACTTTTCTCTTTGATCTTTTAAATTCTCTGGTTTATTTTTTTTTATCTAGTGAGTTCTGGCCTCGAATAATAGCCACATTTTGTATGATTCTTCTTTTATGTAATTTTGTTAGACAAAGAAAAGATATTCAATACATATATTCAGGTACAGAATACTAATCAGAGTTCAATACACATATTTTTATTTATAGAAAATGTAAATAGCATAAGAAATATAATTATGTGAAGAAATGTTTACAAAATTGTTACTATTGTAGTTGCATATGAGTATAAAAATAATATGCTATTTATTTTAGATTTTTAATTTTATAATTCTGATTCTTCTTAACAAATAATCAAAAGTGCTTACTCTCATCAACTTTTCAAACAAAGTTCTTCAATAAGTTTCTAAGAAATGTGTAAAACACGACGAAATTGTAATATTGTATATAAGACAAAACAACACTTTTCTTTATACAAAATATTATTTATAGCAACATATAAGAAATAGCGTAAGGGGGCCTTTAAATAAAAATTATAAGAAAAATTATCTTTATCTTCTTTATTACTTTCAATGCAGTTAGCCCTCAGAAATGTATTAATATATTCCATACGTCTATTTATCATGAATTATTTTCTTTTGTTCAACAGCTTACTTATATTTTAGATAGAAAATAAAATTTTATTATCTCCAAAGAGAAAAAAAGAGGCTGAAGATAGTAACAGAAATGGGATTAAGTGTAATCAAATTTTAATTAATACTGGGTATTAATGGATAAGGTAAAGTATTCGTCTTTAATTAAGAACTAATCTAGAAAAACAACAACTGTTGTCAAGTTGAAATTGATTCTGAGCTGCATTTCAGAAATTTATCTAACGGAATTAATTTGATTCTGAAAGTCTGGGATTTCCTACCTATATTATTCCGGGGGGGCCCAGGGTCATCGAAATTATAATTCGGATAGTCAAGCAAAATTTAAACAAAAAGGCTACCTACCTGTGATAAATTTATTACGCGATTTCAACTAAATTATGTTTTGAGCCGTGAAGTAAATAAGCTATCTGCCTCTGAGAAACATAGGACTGAGGCATGAAATGTGCTTTGAAATGAGAAGGTAAATTTTGGCATTTCTGCAAAATTTGTCAGTAACAAGTTCAATAAACAATTTCATTTCGGATTTTTCTTTTTCATTATATTTAACCCTGTGAGCGCCCAATTATTTTGACATTTTAACTGTCATGTTGGAAAACTTAGCTTTTAAAGTACATGAGTCAATCCTTTTTGTATTTAATTATATCTCTGAACTCTTAAGAATACTCTATACATGATTGTTTACGAAAATATACATGTAAATACGAGCTATCCGCTTTTGAACTGAACATGGAAAACGCAAAAAGACGTTTAAGCCGCTCGGAGGGTTAATGCCTCTTATACAATTAAAAGTAGACTACTGAATATAAAAATTTCATCTATTTCACTTATCTATGGTAGATAACCTTCTATTCATTTTATATTCGAGAATCTTTTGAAGAAATTACACAATTTAGAGAAAAAGTAGATTATTCCTTCCTTTTTATAGTGAGTAAGTTAGACAAATATGAAAACGATATATTCATTAGTATTCTTCAATATCGTGTCTTGCATGGTTCATTAAATAATGAAAAAATTGGAAATAAATTTTGGAAATTAGACTTACGAGTACACGTAAATTTCATAAATTGAGACATGAACAGATTCTTAGGATAATTTTATGAATACACACTTGGCTGTAAGGTTGTAATACCGTAAACACACACTAAAAAATTTAAGAATTTCTTATTAATTGAAATATCTGATCAGAGAGGAAGTCATCATCAAATTAATTGAAGTATTGTTTCTCATATTATTCGTCTACCGGTAAACATCGTTCTAAGGCCTTCTTGATTCTCTATTATTTTATTTTCGGTAATAAAAGTACTCTGAATATTCTTTCTAAATTATTAATTTTTCACTAATTTTCTACATAAATGAGATTTATTCTTTCTTTTAGTTTAACCTTTATCTGTAGATAATGTAGTGGATTGAAGCATTTTATTGAAAATGCTTCAGATGGAGTGAAATAATCCCTAATTTTTGAAATATTGAACAACACTATACTGCAATCGTCGGGTAATATGTTTATTTCTCATTTGAGCAAAATATTTAGAAACTAAAAAAAACTTTTCAAGGTTTAATATTCTGTGTATTGGTTTTTTCCAGTTGCTTCACCCATGCATGGAGTCATGGACATTTGTAATTTATTTTCAAATATACTAGCCACCTTCGGCTACCAGTTATTAGTTAGCTCCCTTAATATTAATAACCTGTGACTATGCTTGCAACTTGTTGAAATAAATTGGCAAATTGGCTGTTGTAGATGTAGAGGCTGAGGAACATTGGAAAAGTTTTATTTTGTGATATACGAAAATGGAAGGTGGTGGGTGGCAGGTGACCATTGAAGACCTATCTAGGGGTAATAAGCTTTATTATGAAATAAAAATTGGCGAAATCGTTCCTGTAGTAGGAGCTGGAGGACTGTGAAATGGTTTGGCCAAATTATTTTAAATATATAGAGCATTAGGAAATTACATTTTTATTGCTGCAATCAGAGATAATGTAGAAATTTTTCAAAAATGGCTTTCCGAGATAGGTAAACACACGGGAAAAGGAATTCTTTTGGATGAATATTTATAGTCATCAATTCTGTGGCTGTGAATCTCCTGTTCAAATGATGAAAAATTGTAAAATATTATTGAAAGATGAAAGGGGTGCTTAGTTTATGCATTCCATAACTCAATAATGGTCACTACTCGATAATCAGATTTTAATCTATGTTACAAAACAGAAAATATATGTATCTCTGTATCAAATGTCATTCTGACCCCATTATGCTCCATTATGGTTAAACATGCTATTTTAAACTGACAAAAATAATTATTTCTACTAGTAGTAATTAAGCAGGGGAAAGATTCAGGAATAATTATTCATAAAAATGCACTGTTTCATTGAATTAAAAATTACGACGCAAATATTTGTATTTACAATGTCAGCGACAGAGTGTTATTTAGAAAATATTTGTGTTCCCAGAGTAATGCAAAGTCTTTTCGGCCAACCACAGAAACGTCAAAAATGAAGACAAACGTATTTTAAAACAGATTTGCTGAAACTTTATTAATAAAATTAATTATCTTTTATACACGCTGAATTTGAATCTATCCTGGAGAAAACCAGGTAATAAAGTTATATTAACATAAAATTAAAGTAAATTTATATACATATAAAGCGCTAACATACGTGGTACAGAAAATAGGTTAATTTCGCTTTTGCCGATGGCAGCGATCGATTTGTTTACGAGACAAAACCGGTAACCTCATCCATGCTAGGCATAACTTCATAATCTTAGCCTGTTACTATATTCGTTCTGGTGTAAAAGAACTTTTCTTGAAAAAAAATGAGTTTAACACGAAGAATTCTCAATATTTCTTACAATATAATGAAACTTGGGATGAAATCATTCAAAACAGATCAGTTAGAAATGAAGCAGATGGGCTTAGGTGATACAGATAACGTTTAAATCAGCATAAAAATAATTCAAGTCAGCGGAGATAAAATCTCTCATCTCAATTTGTAAATTTATACATTATGGAGATTACTATTGTGAACAATGTTCTTTGAATACTTTTCTGTTAAGCTCAGAGCAACTGGCGACTTTTTTTCCACGGCAGATTTTCTTGGGGCGCTGAATCGCCAGTTTGACTCTAGAAGCATGTTGAAAACCATGATACGTATATAACAGTTATAGAATATTGTGCAATATAGTAAGATAAAACATCCCATTAGACAAAGAAGAGCACTTCAAAATCTCAGATATATCCACTAACAGAGAAGAACATATCCGTCTTAAAAAAGAATTTCTCCTTTTAAATTTGCAACACAGTTGCTAATGCCATATACCTTAAACGCCTTTGAAGGAGTATGAGTCCGAAGATAAGTAACCCAAACTTCTTCAAAATATTCCCTGTTTGTCTTTATAGTAATTCCATTTTCTACCACTTGCTGCTTCTCTTTATTTGATAATTCCTTCTTCCGCACCAAGAGGATTGGGATCAGCTGTCGCTAAGAACTCCGGAAAATTGCAAGTTCAGAGCATTTCATAAATCAAAGCTTTCAACCCTTCCAAGTGGAACGGAACAAAAGAAAGCTCCAGGCTAAGATTTCGCCGGTCTTCAGCCTTTCTGACAGGAGAACTGACAGGAGGGAACATTTAAAGCTACCGCATTTGACTTAATGAAATTGCTTCGATGAAGGGAGAAGTTCGAAGCAGACTTAGCAGATTCATTAAAATAATCAACGAGACGAGAGACGCGAAATGAAGATTCTTTCTGGGATTTGATGAAGAGGTTTCTTCTTATCTATGGTTGCAGTGTTGCTGTTTTCTCCTAATATTTAAATATAAAATAAATTTTCTTCTTCGTAACCTAATTCACAGGTGATAATTTTCTATAATAGCGTCATAGTTAATGGATGGAGATCGGAGTTCATATTGTACCAAATTTGTACTTTATTCATTTTTTTCTTTTGAATTTTCGGAAAAAGTATTACTTTCATATACTTAGATATTGTATATGCAAATGTTAATTAATGCTATTTAATGTTTTAACTGTCACTAAAATTTATCTGTGCTGTTACACAACCTCCCTTTTTAATTTAAATTCTTTCAGTTTAGCTAGAGTATGATAAATTAATGTTTCAGGAAAGATGTGAAAATTTAAAAAATTAAAATTTCACAAATATATTTCAAACTGCTTATATTTTTTGAAACATAACATTTAAATTAGATTTTTAAATGAATTATTGGATAAAGTACTGGCGAATGCCATGGAATTTCTTTCGGTAACACTTATTAACTGACAAATTGAGAATAATTAATTCTAATATGTACCTACATTTTTTTGATGGCCGAAATTAAGAATGTATTTAAACTTTTTAAAAAATTTCTTTCTTTATTCTTTCTTCTGTGCAATTACATTTTATGATTTTATGGAGTTTTGAAATACTTGTATTTAATTCCCATCAAATACCGAAATATTTTCATATTAGCTGTTCTGACTGAAACTGAACTTGAATTAATGTCTTTGTGAAAATGCAAATGTATGTGCAGATAAAAATAAATTAAGCATAAACAAGAAAATTACTATCGATTAATGATCGAAATGTGTTGATTGAAAAATTTTCTAAGGGTCTTAAAATAGATTAAAGCAATTTATTTTATTTTTGTAATAAAATAGTTCTTTCTTATTTTCTGTGTATTTTCTGGTCTTAAGGAAGAAAGACTTTGGAACTTTAAACGAAGACTAGCACAGATACATATAGTGTGACAAATGAATAGATTTAGAAGCACATCGAATTAAATGTAGGCTACGATCGATTTATATTGCGAAATTAATTACTTACATTTTACGATTTGAGTGATGTTATTAAAAGCAGAGACATACCAAACTTTTGCTCTACAAACTTTATCGTTTGCGAAATGGTCTATATGAAACATATGGAAGATAAATTAATGTATAATTTCACGCTAAACAGAAATAAATTAATGTATAATTTCACTCTAAACAGAAAAAAATTCCCAAAATTATTGATCTTGATTTAGTAAGCATAAATTGAATATCTCTTGAATATAAAATCAATAAAAACAGAAAAAAATATGGAAGGTATAAATGATACTGACACGGAGCTTATATTTGTTCATCAATGAAATTTTGATATACTACATTTAAATTATGAAGACTAAAATGTTAAATATTTTTATAAAAATTGACATAAAGGTGAAAAACATAGTGTCCATGAAAATAGTCAATCAGGCAGTGGTAATTAAAACTATCCTAACTCAATTAACACTAATAACATTCCAAATAACTGCTTGAGAAACATGAATTCTCAAATCGTTTAGATCTGCGAAACATACTGGAACTCATGTTAAAATAAAAAACATGAACTAATTTAAATAACCTTCATGTCGAAACAAAATATTAATTGGAAGTATTTCCAGCTATATCACACTTAATTGCATTCTCCAAGCAGTTATCGATGACATTACAATGCATCTTCCTTTCTAACTGAACATATTTTTAATCAGATATCCCGAGGCAGATGAAATAACAGTCTGAATAATTAACCAGGGTTCCGTTTGGAAAATGAAGTGTGATTTATAACAGAGTCACAGGAAATCCTCCGCTGGCGTTATATGAACGAATCTCACAGACAATTAGCGATTCAGCGCAAGTACTGCGATGTGCTTTGTACCTAAAGAAGGGAATAGCTCTCCGGGGACCTTTCGAAACTCATAAATGACTGCGGTGATATTTTATTTTTTCGTAAATACCTAACATTTTGTCATGATTTGAAACTACATGAGTATAAATCACAAGATTTTTCACGACAGGCCGTCTTTCTTTTTCGCACTCTTTCTCAAGGGAATGAGTTCTTTCTTCCTTTTTTGCTGAGCCTTTCTTCACGAGTAGGTTTTGTTTATATATGTATATTGCCGTCTGGAGTCTGTGAAGGAAAGTTTCTTCTTTTCTTAAAAAGGAGCAATTTCCATCTAATCATGATATCATATTCTTGGAATAGTTTCCCCATGCCCTGTTGAATGCAGAATACGAAAATAGGAAGAAGGGAATGTTGTCTGGGAAAATTTCTGTAAAATGATGTATGCACACAACAATTATCTCCAGATATTTGGAAATTCATTTCCTTTACAAACATGTATATGTAAGATTTCATAAATCAATGACGAAATCTTTCAGTTTCGTAATGTATGAATTTATTTCCCGTCAGATACACATGATATTACTCTATGGAAAAGATATGAAGTTCAGGACAAAAATTTCAGGATTAAATCCATTCAGTGACTAATACCCTAAGGAACCATAAAATTTAGCAGCTAAAATATCAGACTTTTTAGAACCAAAGATGTCTATTTAAAAGTTTATTAGATATATTCTCGCAGCATTCGATGCTTATAATAGCATGTCAGTGTTAGCCTTTTAAAATCGCTCAAATGAATACTAATTATGAGTTTGAATTTTTCATAAAAATATTCATAGACACATATATTTTCAAATTGTTTTCAATTAGTTCGTGTAAAAACAGGCTTCTTAATAACTGCTAGACATCGGCATGTTTTAAAAATTATCGTCCATACATTATGTCATTTGACATGACATAGCATCTAAGTTCCTTTCTTATCCCAAGTAGGCATTCACAATCACAAAATAACGTACATTTTATCATGATTTCATAAACTCATATATTTATTCGTCTCCCTATCCTCATCAAGAGATGGGGATAGGATGGATTCTGGGAGTCAAGATATTACTCTTTTCTCTAGGAGATCTGATGTATTGGTAAACAATATTTTTTTGCAATAAAATTAATGAAACATTGTAAATAGATTAATATGTTCTCGCCATAATGAATAATAATCATGTTTCATGCATAAAAATATAATGTTTTTTTTTCTAATTTTGGGACTGTTGTGCCCCAGCCTTTGGTTCGAAATCTGCTCGGAAGAAACCTACCAAACAATCAATTTGGCCTATTTGGAACCTATTGTATTCATTCGCATAGAAAATATTATAAAAAATGATTTAAAAATTGCTCATAGGAAATTCGATAATTTTTTTTAAAATTCGTAGTCGAAGTGTTCACTACATTGCATAACGGGAGAAAATATAACGGGTAAATGACATTGTGTTAATATGAGGTGTTAAAGACAGCCTTAATTCCGCCCCATTTTATATTTAACCCCTTGACCTATGAATTTATTTAACCTCCTAATTAGATGACACCGCCCATTTGGGATATTTTTTATTATTTCTGTCTATTTAAGATGGTAAAGTATACTAGGGACATTTAAGCGTGCCCAAGTGAATTTTGTATTTAAAATTAATTGTTACTTTAACGAAATTAAGGATTTAAATAGCAAAAATTCTGTAATTCGATGCATGTGTCAGACATGATGTTGTAAGCAAAGGGGTTAATAAATATGTCCCTTCTAAAAGATAATGTTTTCCTTTTATTTTCTGCATCTTTTCCTTTGGGCTCTATAATTTCATAGCAATAAATTATATTGTAATAGATTATTCTCGAGTTTTAGTATGACAAAATGTAGCAAAATAAGTACCTATAAGAAGTGCCTAAGGCAGAATGAACTTGAATAATTAATTTCAAATTTTACTGGAAAGTCTTAAATTTTTTAAATAGACTATCAAAAATATTAAATGTAAACCGACGATATACTAGGTAACCACAAAGAAATTTAATGCAAAAGAGAATTCATTTCTATTTTCTTTCCGAATACCATTTTCAAGTTCATAATCTGTGCTTAAAATTTAACAATGGTAATAATATTTTCGCGGAAAATTATGTCACTCAGTAGTCAATTAATGTTTAATTCAAATGGAATTTCTACATCGTACCAAAAGCATTAATTTCCGTGAAATAGCATTATTTTAAGATTAATGAATTTGGTCCTGATTATGTTCATTTTAAGGAATGGTAAAACAGACAACTGCCGTTTCTCAATGCTTGTAATGTTCATAATGTATGCTTAAAATTGCTTTTAACGACCACATTTACATTTCACAGGTACTGAATTGAAAAACATATTGATTCTTTGGAAATATTGAACGGTGCATAACTCAATGCAAACAAGACATGTTTATTAAAGCAGATCACCACTCTTTAAAATTATTGCCATTTATATTATTATAATATGTATAAATTCTGTTTTGAAAATCGGTTCTTAGGATCAATAAGTCATATTAACAGAATGCTCAAGAAATTTTCACAATAACAGAAGATTTTCCATAATATATCCTTCGAATGGACTTCCATTTCTGGTACTAAATGCATTTTTGCATTTTCTATCTTTCTCATCTTTTATTTATTATTTTTTTACATTTGAATGCAGGAAACTTTATTATCTTTCCTGATTTCTAAAGAAAAACAATACTAAAATAATAAAAATTTCAAAATAAAATTCTATAAAGTAAACTTGATTATAGATACGAAATTCAAATGAAAAATGCTATCTATAAAAAATATGTGAAGAATACTATTTTTTAAAGTTCTTTTCAATATATTTGAATTCAATATAATTACAATTAAATTAATTATTATCATGAATTTCACTGCTGCTTTTAACTTAAACACATTTAAGTTAAAAATCCATACAAATAAATTAAAATCATTTTGATACTCTTAGATATAATTAAATTCAATTTCTTGAATTTTAGTCTGATTGAAGTTGTGATAAAATTGCTGAAGACACCCGAAAAGTTATAATATATTCTATCTTTTTTATAATAAAATAATTTTCTCTCATTTTAATGAAATACTCTCCCATTGTTTATATTTTTATAATTTATTTAAACATAAGCATAAATAAGTTATTTAAGCAAAATTATATCTTACTGCTCATGGATATATAATATCTCTTCTGTATGATATATAATATCCATACAGAAATATAAAGAATAAAGCATTTGAGTGAATTTCCATTTCTGGTACAAAATGCTATTTTCTTTTTTTCCGGCGTTCTGATATTAAAGAAATATAAGAGAGTGAAAATTCGAACTGACATTTTTGTAACGAATTTTTCAATAGAACTAATTGTTGGTGTATACCATTGTAATAAATCAATTGCATGGATGACAGAACAGCTGAATCTTTCTTCTTTGAAACGTGAGCTTCAGCTATGACCATCACAAACCATTAATTTACATCTCGTGCTATGAAGCTTTGTTTTCTTTCAAAAGACTCATTTAGAACATTTCAGAACATCAAGTTTTAACGATCATTTGTGTCATTTCACAGACCGTAAAGCTGCAAATGATACGGTAATTTAATTTCATTGCTTTCTAATTTTACACTCAACGTGAAGTAGAATGTTTTAAAACTCTGGAACATTTTAAATTCACAAAAAGCTACTTAAAAACAGCTTTCTTGCAAAATAAATACGAGTTTTAACAAGGCTACATAAAAAATATTAATTCCTGGAATTTTCTATCACAATTAAATGTGTATTTCTTCACCTGTTAATTTGAAACTGTCGATTCCTGAAAATTAAATATCTTCAAGATTTATAATGAGTAAAATAGAAGGGCTTAATTTTAACAATAACTTCATTGTTAATACGCAGAATACTTTGAAATAATTTTTCTTAGTTTCTCATAACCCTTTTTATTTTCTCTTTCGCTCCTTTTCTCATTCCTTTAATCTAGAATTATTTAAGAAGTGTTATTAATTGTAATAATTAATTCTGTTTCTAGAATTTAAGTAATCTTTTCATTTTTTAAATTTTATTTTTTTCTGTAAATTGCACTGCAAAAAATCCCCATAAAAGACCTGGAAATTGAAAAAATATCTGCTTATTTGTATTTCTTGAAATTCAGTATCAATTCCTTAAACCTTGTTAATTACTTTTAAGCATATTTTTATATATCTAAGAGGGCTGTCCGATAATAAAGGTACAGGTCGAAATTACACTGATAATTATAACTCAAGAAAATATTTAATATATTTCACAAAAACTACATACTTTTGTTTATTTCTCGACATAATATCCGTAAACGTTGAGCAACTTGCTTGTCAAGTTGCTTGAAGTTTTCCTGTTTTGCAAATCCTTCAGATCCGCAAAGTATTTTCCAGCCAAAAATTTCTTTAAAGCTCCGAATAAATGAAATTCCGAGCGGGATAAATCTGGAATATAGGTTGGATGTTGCAGGACCTCCCATTTCCGTTGTTCCAACCACGTTTTGGTTTGATTTGACGTATGGGGTCTTGTGCCCTCGCGGAAAAGATTAACTTCTTTGCATAATTGTCCTAGCCTTTTCTTTTTAATGGCTGTAGGGATTTTCTGGAGAGTTTTGGTGGGAAACCATTTTGCGGATCAGGAGGATTTGCAGAAAAAACGTTCTGGAATACTTCAAGCAACTCGTCAAACTGCAGTACCATGAAGGGATGTTCAAACGAGTGTCACGTTGGGATAAATGCCTCAAACCTTATGTTTATTATGTCGAAAAATAAACAAAAGTCCGTAGTTTTTGTGAAATATATTAAATATTTTCTTGAATTATAATAATGTCAGTGTAATTTCTCCCTGTACCTTTATTACCAGACCGCCCTCGTATTTATGAAGATTAGCTTATTAATTTCTTAATATTTATTTAACAAGTAACTAGAATTATGAATTGAAGTAACCGAATTTGCTTTATAACTATTCAGTACATAAATTATCCATACAGAAAGCATTTTAAGAATCGCAAAATTCGAATTCAGGATTATGAATCATTTCTACATTGTGGACCTCCCTGAGTCCGAAAAGAGTGTATTATGTTACTATCCATGTTTCGGAAGTAGCTTGCTGGTTCAAGTCTTTCTTCTGGTAGTATATTTACGATTTACATTCACCCCCAAAAATCGTTGTGTGTTTTAAAAAAATATATGTAAATCAAAGTATTGATTAACTTTTAAAATTCCATCTCAGGTCATCTAAAAAATCTAATTCATTCCATCTCCCTCATCTTAGAAAAATACGTTTCATTTTAGTTCAAAAATTTCCTTAAAAACTTCAAAAATGTGAAAACTACTGAAAATCCATTGTTTAAAATTGCAGACAGTGTATTTAGAAAATATAAAGGATTTCTTTCTATAATCTTTCAATATTTATAAAGCATAGATGCCGATCTAAGCTGTCCATTGTTTCGTCTCTAGAACACAGTGTTCAGTTCTTCGTCCATAGAATCAAGCATGCAAATTTGTCATGTAGTAAAATACTGAAATCTTTTAACTGGCAGATTGAAACTCTGGAAAAATATGCTGACGAATGACAACCGAAAGATCATTTAGACGGAAACATATAACATTCACTAAAAAGTTTGAAAATTTCGAAACACTCATTGTTGACACAAATCTTTAAAACTGTTTGAATAATTTAGAAAGAAGAAATTCTCCGAAGTAAAAATGGAGAAAAAAATTTAAAACAGAATCTATGAAATACACTACAATAAAATTAAAATTCTAAACAAAAATTTAAAAAAATATAAGTTTGTCTTTAGAAAATCTTCAAATCAAATTTTAACGGGGAATCAGACGGCAAGAACGAAATTCAATTTTTCAAAGGAAGTGTGTTTCACGGAGAAATCTCTCATTGTGTATCTAGATATAGAAAAATAAATTTTATATTATAGCTATATGTTCTTTGCGTTGTTAAAAAGTTTATTTGTAGAATAGAAGTAGAAAGGAGAATAAAGTAAGTCTTTAAATAAAACTGTCTGATGTTTCGGATGTTATGAAAGCTACCGTCCTTTCTTTATTTCTTGTCGATGTCTTTTAGAAGTAAAATTTAGGTTCACAAGTGAAAAGAATCTTGTCTGTAATGCCTGCGGCAAATCTGATTTATTTTTCATTTTAAAGTATATGTTGTCTTTTGGAACAGTAAGTACAATTACTCAGATAAATCCATGGAGAATTTCCTCTTTTACGTGTTTTTATTTGTTAGATTTTTAACTGATGAACTATTTCAAATATTTATCGACGAAGTCGATTTTTTACTATTGCTAAAAATTTAATTTCTTTATAATTTTCAAACGAATAGCAAAACATATATCTTCTGGTAGGAATAAAAAGAGAGCAAAACAAATAAAACAATGGTTCATAACTGTTCTATGTATTCAGTTTGAGAGCTATGCTTTCTAAAATATTTTTCATAAATGTTTCCATAAAATGTTAATTTTTCTCCGAAAATATAGAGAAAAATAAGACGTAAGAGTTATCTGATAGAATAATAGAAAATAAAGGTTTTCAACTGGAAAATGGAAACAAACTACGTTTAACTTTTTAAAAAGTAATAAGGTTTTTGAGAAGTAAAAAATGCAAATAATGAAAGACGATAACTCCAATGATGCTTATAAGAAAACTTATATAATTATTTTCAAATCTGACTGTTATTGAAGATTCATTACTGACACAAATATTAACAAATGAAATAGAAAACTTTAAAAGAGAGACTTCAGCGAAACTATCCAAAAAGTGCAAAACAGAATTAGCATTCATGTAATAAAATGCACAAGCATAGAAAATTACGTTCATTTGAAATGAATTTATTTTAAAAAGTTGAAGTCAAATTTCCAACGACTAAAAGAGACATTCTAAAAGAATGCTATTTTCAAAGCGAAATTGTTTGCATAGAAAGTCCTTCTACGAGTTCTCAGACATTAAAAAATGAATTTAATATTGTAGCTCTATGTTATTTCGTTTGTTTAAAAATGTACATGTATGATCTGTAGAGTAAAGAATTATTTGATAAACAGGACTGTTTGAAATTTTATATGATGTTACAATGCTTTCATAATTAACTTCTCAACCTTTTTGAAGGAAATTTCTGAGTTATTTTAAATAACAAATATTTTGTATTTCATCCTTGCATCAGATATTTTTTATTTTCCATTTTTATTTTAAAGTAACGGTTTTATAGAACTTTAAATAGTAAATATTTGCTGTGCGAAAAGTTTTATTTAATATAATTAATATTATTTAATATATTTAAATAATTTAATATTAATATAATAATATTGTAATTAAAATATTATAATAATAATATTAATATAATTAAAATAATTTAATTTAATTAATTAAATTATAATTAATGTAATTTTAATTCAAAATTTCTAGAGTCTTAAAATATAAACAATGTCAAATATTTATGTAAACAGCAAAATACTACTGGGTAAACTAGACTTAGAGTTTAGTATCTGAATATCATCTCCCATCGCTGTTTCACTTACTAAATGCAGCACGGTAAATAAGAAAAAAAACACATTTTTTATTTTATTATATTAATAAACAGTAAATTTGAAAAAAATATCTCACTGAGAATAAATAAGTTTTAAGTATTTCGTGTTACATTTATAGTATTTCCTTTAGGGCTGGCCGTCTTAATCCTGAACAAGAAATTTACTGATCATTGTGAAATATTCCGCCCTCAGGTCCACGAAATCCACTTCTTAATTCTATTCCTGATTTTTATTAAACCTTCAACTGCCGGAACTTTCTTATATATGTGGTTTATAACCCTTTCGCGTTCATTGGTTTCGCAGTGAAACCACAATTTGAGAATTTGTTTACTACGCATGGGCGAAACGTAGCTTAATTTTTCTTTCATAACCTAAGAACCAGATATAGGGTAATTCAGGGAGATATGCCTCGTATTTTTTTGAAGTTGTGTATAAAATCCCATGGAGCACATAAAATAAAATAAATCATGCTGTGCTATTTAATGTTAAATATACAACAAGTGTACTGCGACAAAAAATATGAAAAAATAATTAATATTTTTTAACAATTTTTTTCTAAAACATTACACTGCGGCCCGTCACCCGTACATTCAGGGTGAGACGCCGCACTTGTCCGGGAGTTATGCTGCGCCTGACAGAATGAAATAATATCTAAAAATATTCAAAGAAATATTCATATCTGGACTATAATTACCTATGTAATAACAGAAAAAACTAAATGAGTACAATAAAACGTACTAGTTGGTTTAAATTAATATTAATCTACCTGCTTAGTTCACTACTAAAATTATCTACTTACTTTTTTAAAGATTGAATTTTAATTATTATATTCAACAACAACGCAACGTCAGTGTATTAAAGAGGGAAAAGAAAAAAGAAAAATAGTGTTTACATTGCTTTATTTGTTAATGGACCTGTTTTTTCGACTCCAATCTACACAAAAAGTGTCGAAAATAGCACAGTTTTCATGTAACCACATTTGACACATGATGCAACGAAGCCAATCACAAATCCCCTTAGTTTTGTAATAGTTTTCTAAACATTCCTTGCAGAGAACGTCTGCGTCACATGTGTGATCCAACTGTTCATTGTTATCATCTTGACTTGTATCTTTCTTTGCCTTCTTACTCTTTATTTTTCCCTTTTTCTCCTTTGGTGTAATACACTTGATACTGTTTGAACATTCATCAATGTCTGATGAACTATCATGGGATCCTTCACCTGATTCAAAATTGAATTTTATGTTGGTAGTTTTGTCATCTTTTTTGTTAATTTTCTTACATTTTTGTAATCTTTTCTAAAATTTGCTTTAATCGCAATCCTATTGTCAATAGAGGTTAAGAGTACTGCTGTTTTCTTAATTCTGTGCTTTGCTGTCACCTGGATAAGTCTCGGAATAGGAGAGATTTCATATAGGTGTTTGGTAGGTGATGGTGGTTTTACACTGCTAGTTCCAGGTTCTGCAGGCTGTAAATTGATTTGAGATGTGTTGATTAGTAATTTACTTGATTAATTTGCCCCCTCTTGCGTCTTGTTTTCTGGTACGGTCGCTTCACTATCCGCTAATGCATGAGACAAATGATCTGGGAAAGCGCTGTTGTTAAAAGGGAAGTTGCCAGTGACCTTAAAGCACCTAGGAGCGTTGCCAACAGTTGTCGATTTGTTCCAAGCATCGCAGATGAAAGACCCTACCTGATGCCGAGTCAATTTGTGCCCAATATGTTGCTCAACCCAAATAAGTGTTCAGTAACATAAAATTCAGTAACATAAAATTCAGTAGCATAATAAAATAAGACACGGATAGATAAATTCAATTTTATTAATCGTGGCATCCCGTACAAAAGAAACTGCGGCGTGTATACCGGGCAGCAGTGCGGCATGTATCCCATTTTGTACGGTACAGACGCCGCACATCATAGGTGCCTACCCTCACAAAGGAAAATGGCGTAACCATACACACAGTACTCTATACAGACTCTACACTTAGTTTTGACTTCGAAATCATGCATGGATTTAGTAATTAGAGCATAAAAAGTATTTAAGCATAAGGTGTTTAAAAGTTTGGATGGTGAAATCATGCGCTTGCCTCAAAATAACGGTTGTACAGCTAAAAGTAATCATCGAATTGGGATTCACGCTATAAACTGGTTAAAAAATCTCATTGCGCACTTATACTGCGCGTCTGACTGTCATCTATCGATAATTACAAGAAATACAAGGTGTGCGGCATCTATCCCGGATGTGGCGACTCTCCCGGAGTTACTATATAGGCCAACTTGTGTAAAAGTTCTAGTTCAATACCGTTAGTATTTACAAAGATATTGGCATTGCAAGAGCTAAATTGCTTTCGATCTCTAAGAGAAACAAAATGATTATTGTCTTGCACAAATTGAGATCTTTTAAAATTGAATCTACGGAAGCAATATTGAATTTTATGAAGGTTGAATATCATGAATACTCACGTGTACTTGGGAATTAAATGCATAATTTAAATTTCATTACCATGATAACTCATTAGGAGGAAAAACAGCCCGTTACTGTTCATTGGTTTCACTGTGAAACCACAAATTTCTTGAAAATAAAAAAATGCTATTTTTTTTCCTTTACATATTTATGATCAGCTACATGTCTAATGCCCATTTTTGAAAAAAAATTAATAATTTTCAAAACGAAACATGCAGTTAACTTTAAAGGAATAAACCACACTCACAGTTAAAGGTTTAATGGACATAGCAATATTTTACTATGCTTTGCAGACTTAACTACCTTCATTATGATGGAATCAGAGGAATTCTCGGGATGAATTTAATTTTTTACTGGTTAACGCCTATGATACAAGGATCATAATTCAAATTTTTAATCTAAAATTGAATAATCCCTACTATATCAAATTTCTCACCGTCTAAATCAACTAATATTCATGATGGCGATATTATACAACATGTAAATGTTAGAATAAGTATGTTCTGGTGGTTCAATTTCGAATTTAGAGAATTTCTTTCTCATTGAAGGTTGTAAGCAGAACATTAAGGAGGGGTGGACTTAACCCCCTCTTCCCTTTACCCCTGGAGTTTCAAGGGGAGTAGGGGTAATGTGGCACAACTCGTCTTCCTAGAGTACCTAAAGAAACGTTGCCTGTTGGGAAAATACACAGGTCAGTGCGGTCCTCCAAAGACATACGTGTCCACACATATACACAGGGCCCACAAAATCTGACTCTTTCTTACATATTAGCCCGACCATATTCCCACCAGACCAGCAATCTCCTCAAGTCATTAAGCAAACTAAATTTAGACTTATCGATAAAGCGTGACCTTCACTGATTGCACTCCAACTGACATGTTTGCGTGGCCAATTAGGCCTTTCATTTTGTTGGTGCGGTGTGAGGTGTGAACACACTGCAGATTTCCTGCATGGAACGCTCCTTTTGTGAAACCTGCGCATAGTTGATCTGGATACAGGCCTGACAGTATCTGCTACAAGAAAAGATCTGAAATGTGTTGCTTCAGCCGGTTCTGTGTTTCTTTGCCGTTAGCTTCAAATAGCAATCATCAGTACCACTTATAGCTCTATATTTTTCTCCACTGTACTTTGAAGCTAATTTTTTAATTACAAATACCGTCCGCAGTTCATCTAACTACGTAGGATTGAATCTGGTCTGCTTATATTTACCCACTGGCATACCATCGCAATTCTTCAGATGAATGATATCAAGTGTTCATATCTAAAAATGGCTATATTGAAACTGTAGATTCTTTCAAAGCCTGTTTTCGCCCATGAGTTATGTATTGGAGTTAAGGTATCTGACTACATGCTGGAACGAATTTTTGAAAAAGCGCTTTAATGCGCAATTTCAGTTCATTTTCTGACTGAATATGATTCAATAAAAGATTAATACCAGTCAGGAAATTTTATGTCACTTGAGATTCAGTAAAATGGGATAATTTAGGTAAAAAATGAGGAAAATTAGAGAAAAAAGCAAAAGACTCTAGCAAAACTTCTAATCCATATATTCAAATTATTTCTCTACACAGCACATTTACAACTGTGGTGAAGGCAATGTCTTAGGATCTAAGAAATACTTGCATTACAGGAAAGTTATGGCCAGTCGAGTATTCTCTTATTCCAAATTTCACAAAATTCATAGGTATAATCAACATCAAGCAGCTATCAAGAACTATTGATCTCAAAACTATATCTCTTGTTCATTGCCTTTACTACACTAAAGACAACATATATACAAAATTTCAAGGAAATATATAGAAAATTTTTTTATGATATCGTGTTTTGCGTAAGTAACTTTTGACAAAATATAAGTTTTTCAAAAAACGCATTTAAAGTTTTAATTTTCTTTTCATTCAAAATATATTTATTTAACTTCTTTTGAAATTTGCCACATTTGTAAGATATCCCTTCTTTATTCAGAATCCTATCACATTTCTTCATTCTGAGAGCCCGTAATTTTTTCTAGCGTTTTTTGTCCCTGCCAAAGACTGTCTCTTAGAAGTGACTATTCTATGGTTATTGAGGTTAAGATATTATTTAAAAGTAAATATTGATCAGGAACTATTCCTAGTTCATTAAATAGTCTTTTAAGACATAAAATCAATCATTAAACAACAATTCAGCTATAGGTGTCCCAAAACGTGAATTTTGTACCTCCACAAATGTGTATTTTGGCAAAATTGTCCATAGTAGCTTGTCGGAACTCAAAGTTTGATTCAAATTGGCATGGCTTGCAGATAGAGTATATAATTAATTGAAATAAATAAAAAGCAAATTAATTTATACTTCAGAGTGCGGTGTACTTGGTATAACGAGGGAAAACAACCAACTTCCGGTTTCGTTTTTAGCTACCATGTTTTATGAAAAATTCTATATCTCCGTTTCTATTCATCGTACAAATAAAACAATCCCAGAATTAGAAAGATAAATAAATGAGCTTCAAAGTAAAACCGTAAAAAAATTGTGAATTTCGACCGAAAACCATCTTTTAGACGTAGTCAGATATGACAGGAGCTCCACAAATCTGCACTTCACGTTCGGATGCAGCATTACATTTTAAGTACGCTGCATAATTTGTATGGAAATTTATTTATTTTTGGTGTAACTGCACTTTTTCTGAATTTTTTCTTAATTTTTAGAAATCAGTGTACGTTTGTAACGCATTGTGTAGTATATTATTAATTAATACTTCATGCAGCATTCAAGAATTTCTTTCTTGTGACAATTTTTTTACTTGTTAATAATAAACAAGATTCAAGTTTATGAGATTCTGAACAATAATAGTTATTTAGTAAATTTCGAGACATCAAATTAAGCAACTGAAATAAAATACATCACAGTATAATATGTTCCAAAACAATCTTGAAGATTTCGTCATAACAACTTTCGTTTAAGCATCGCGATTTCTGAAATACGAATTGTTAAACTGGAAACGGCGATTGCATTCTACTGTTATTGGAATATATTTCATGACTGTAATTTTCTGGAATGGCTCCAGAAAATTTCTAGACAATTTCGGATACCAGATATCTGTTCAACATTTCGCCCATTACAGTACAGCTTCAATAAATTCCTTGTATTCATAAAAGTAATTCAATACATTCATTCGCATTTTAGAAATTTAATAACCGCAATACCTTGGGTAGCGATTGGATTGAACATTTTCGTTGCTACGAATGGTTACGAAAATTAATTTTTGCAAGTTGACGACGTGACTAAATAAATGCCATTTTTGTATATAATGATATATTTTAGTTATATTGTTTATAGTTAAAACTCAGAAGTTTGTACCAAAGTTAAAGCAATTATAATGTAAAATTTTAAGCCGTAGTTAGGAATTGAAGTTCTCAACTGATTACGTGCAAACGTCTGATTTGTTTCATTTTTTCGCGAGTATAAATTGAAAAAATTATCTAGATAATGCTGCTTTAATTTGCATATGGCAGAAGCTTCTTTGAAACAATTTGAATTCGTCTAAAATAATTCGTTGGAGCATATTTTTGTCGAAGTTAAACTTTTTAATATTTACATAAATTTTAAGCTTTTCTCTAAAGACAGGATTGCTGAGAATCGCATGCGCAAATAAAAGTACCAGGTATTCTTTAAATTTATACTAAGCATTATGTTTTACCTTTCCTGTTATGGGCAAAATCAAATTTTAGAAAGTACACCTCTATCAAAATAGGATGTTTCCTATTTCCCTAA
Organism: Araneus ventricosus; assembly: GCA_013235015.1. Taxonomy (NCBI): domain Eukaryota; kingdom Metazoa; phylum Arthropoda; class Arachnida; order Araneae; family Araneidae; genus Araneus; species Araneus ventricosus. Next base: position 15,052 of record BGPR01010246.1, on the reverse strand, counting down.
CACATTTTACAACGCTAGGCCATCTTCATTTATAGTAGTGTTAATGTCAGCATAAAAAATATGATTTAATTTGAAATATTAAAAAAGTATTTAAAATAATTATCCTCTGTTAGCGTTTTTTATTGAAGCAGACATTTTATATTCATTTGTTTACGTTGTTTCACTTCTTTGGATTGTTAGTTTTCTAGTCTAGAACTTTTAAATCGAAATTTTTGCACTGACTTAAAAGTGTTTATTTTAGATGATGCATTTAAAATGAACGACTATAAATCTTTTTCCTTTATTGAATTTGAGTGTTATTAATTTTTCAATGTGTTCATTGAATTACCTTCGAGTATTTATAAAATTTGTCTTCCTTAGGCATTCCCAATTTACGACTTTGTTATTTGTTTTTAGATTTGTTTTCCTCGTTTAATGATTTTAAACATGGCATAAAAACCGTCTAGAATGACATAAATCGTATCAACCTTTACTAATAATAAAGGTGTGTGTGTTTTCTGGCGTTCTACAGGATAGACCACTGAACCTGGAGCTACGAAACGTGGCACAAACATACTTTGAAGGGAGGGAATGTGCAACTCGGAATCCTTTTTCCGAAATTATAATTAATTAAAAATTCAGAGACATTTTGGCTTTTTTCCGTAATAACTTCGAAAAAAACAACAAAGCAAAAATGAATTTTACACCATCAGAAAATATCTTTTCAATGATACCAATTAAGTTGCTGTAAGAATTTTTTCTAATTAAAAAAAAAATTAAGTATTTTTGGCATAAATTGCAACAATACTATTCATTGTTGCAAATAAGTTTCAAATTACTTTGTTAGGGGAACCCTCAATATCGAAATTATGCATAAGATGTTCAGTTGAAATTATATTCTCGGTGAACAATTTGGTCACGGAAGGCGGCTAGTATTAAAATAAGTTAAGCTATAAAAAATTTCAAAAATAAAGGCATTCATGTTTTTTATCTCCTTTCTAGCTTCAGGAATTAAAAAAAATTGCCTCCTTAATAAATTCCAATTTATGTGCAAACATGGCAATCGAAATGAATCACACCATGTCCTATAGAGGATGTACAGATTTTTAGAACAATTTTGGGGCCGTTTAATTAATGTTTATAATGTAAAGCCTATTTTTTAAAATTTTCGATTTTATAGCCTTTTTTCTGGTCTATAAGTCTGCATGGTGATTCCCATGATAGAAGGGCTTTTCGTAAAATTGCCAATGGTATGGATTTCCATTCCTCTTCCACTACTTTAAAGAGTCCATCAATCGTGATGGGTTTGAGCTTAGAAATAGCTCTTTTAAACAGACCAAAGACACAATAGTCCATAGGTGAAACGTCAGAGGATTTCGCAGGAATATGTTGAAAAGGTATATATGCAATACATGTATCAGTCTTCATTTTTTCATGGAGTGCAGTGGTACTTTTCGACGTATGACTTGTAGCTTTGCCTTGATGAAGTTTCACTATTTGAAAGTCATTGAGATAAAGAAATGGAATTTCTTCTGTAAATATCGGATGCAAAACTCTTTCTCGATAGTACGTTGAGTTAATTTTAAAATTTTTTTCCACTCTGCTTATTTTTAATTTCCCATTGTAGGAGAACACTGCGATTATAATAAACCCCTTACCGAAACTTTCTTTGCATTGACGGAACCAGGTTTCTACATATTTTTCTCTTCGTTTTTGATAGTAGATAGTAGATTTTGTTGCAGTCATTTAGATAAACCCATACTTCATCAAGAGTCACAACGTATTTTCATTTATCTCCTGTTAAATATTTTCTTACAGGATTCTACAAACTGTTCTGCGTTGAGCCACATGCCTCGGTAAACGCTAGTGAAAATTATGTTTTTCAGCTTTTTTAAGATGTAAATCTTGGTTTATTATTTTATTTATTGTTGCTACAGATGTATTTAGAGATTTTGCAATTGATTTCTGCGTCGGCGGATTTTTTCTTGTTACCAGCGATTTCACTTTAGAAATATTTGAAAGCAGAACGTACCTTCTTCGGGTATTCGTTTAGAGTCTTCTTTCCTTGTAGAAGTAATGATTGACGGTTTTTCCCTTTCCGATCAATAATGTTGCTTGTTTTGCACTTAGAAATTTTAATACCATGCATTTCACAACGTTTTTGAATTGTGGAATAAGAATATTTCTCTTCGGAAAGCGCAAAAACATATTCTTCAATCCACAGCTTGTCTACATGCGACATTTTGAAAAAAGAATAAATTTGAAAGAAGCAGCCGATATTTCTCATTTCAAATAATAAGCTGTTGCCAGAAATTTTTATTACAAAACATTTGCTTTTTTACAATTCTTTATCGAACTCGTTCTAAAAATGTGTAAAATCTCTCTATATAGGGAAAGGAGGATAAGTATACGCACTTAGTGACTTTTAGCTTCTAAAAGGTAAAATAAGTAAGATACAGACATCAAAATTTCACACAATGTTCTTTATTTAATTATGAATCAATAAATATGAATTTCAGGAATTTGTCTCTTGTCATTTAAGTAAAAGAAATAAAGCTAAAAAAATGACAATTGCGTACTCTTTGCCGACCTTGAAGGTAAGAGTACGTATTAACGGTGGCAAGAGTACGCACCGGATCTCGTCTAACAATAGTCGAACACAAATACATATAAGGCACTACAGTCCTCGTACCACTACTCTTTGCACAATCCACATTGAATACAATTTTCTTGATAGTAATTCCCCATCTTTAGTAAATAATTAAAGTAGTATCATTAGCAGAAATCATAGTCTGAGCTAGTTGGTGGTTGTTTGTCGTCATAACAAAAATTCAATCCTTTCTTTACGTTTTCCTTCTTTTATTCTTGTTTCAAAATTACCCACTCACTTTCCTTTCTTCATTTTTAAGAAGAAACTGTCATTTCTTTTTTTATCCTTTTCATTTTCTTCAAAAAAAAATTTAAAAGGTGAAGGTGTATTTCTGACGTAAACACAGGTCTTTTTTTCCTGGTTCATATTATCTTTTTCGTTTTGCATTGAAAGCTGTAAGATTGAATTAAAGCTAACATTAATTTTATCACAAGTAGTATTTTCTGTAGATGCTCAGAAAAGATGCTTGCTTAAAAGATGATAAAATGCAGAAAAGATTTTTAAAAAATAGGTCTGTTAATGTACAGCTTTCAAATTTTCAGCAGGGTGTACGAGCTCATCCTCAATTATCGAGCCACTTCCCTTTTACTCCTTCCAGCCTCCAACTTGGTGTTAACCTTTCCAGTTATTTTAGTATGAGAGGCATCTATCTGTTTGCTTTTTTAAGGCGAGATTTTGTAATAGGTGAATTGGTAAAGCAAGTTATAAAACAACACCGTATATTAAAAGTTTAAGAGAAACAATGAAATAGGCTGATGAGAATATTTTGCAAATAAAAAAAACAGAATCACATCAAGATGAAACTTTTTTATAGCAAAATGCTACTGTTATATTCTAATAAAATATTACAGCAGAGTCATTCGTTTGTATATACTTGTTTATTGTTTTTGCAAGAAAAAATGAAGTACAAATTAACGTTATCTTAGGGAGGCTAAGAGAACACAGTGAACAGTTTCTGCGAACTTTTGACCTCCTCGTTAGAGCTTAATTAAACCGCCGCTAGGTGCCAAAACGCCATAAATATATAAACTCAATCTACACCAAATTATAGCTTATGATACGTACTTTAATTTGAAATACGCCTTTTAATATTTCGTTCAATCTATATATTGTTTAACACTTGCGTTGTATATAATTGAAAAATTAGATAGAAAAGTCAGTGGTGTAGCGACCCGGGGTCAAGGGGGCCCAGGCGACAGTTTTAAGGTGCTCCATGGAGTGAAATTATTGCGTTCATGACATTTTTTAAGGCAAAATGTGGTGAGTGGACATATAAGTAACACCATTTTTTTTATTTAAAATCCACACCTGCCCGGCATACCCGAAAGCGTGTAAGGCCTGGAGCAAACCGGTGGTAAAATATGTGATACCATGGCTGGGAGGCCATTTATGCTAATGCATAAGTAATACCAAGGCTAGGACGCCATTTATGCTTGCTAAGTCATTGATGACGACTGGGGTAAAAAAAAGATCATATTATTTTCCGGGAGCCACTTACCCTCGCTACGTCACTGGCCATACTGACAAAACGTCAATGCGTTTATGTCATTTTTTAAAGTGAAATACAATCAAGTGCGAAAAGTACCACACATGCCATGGGCTCCGTTCATATAAGTTAAGCCATTGATGATAAGGGGCGGTGCCGCTTACCCTTGCTACGAAACTGAGTAAGTGAATTTTGAATTGTAAATGGAAAATGAAGTGCAGCAAACAAATACTTATACGTCATACTTCAAGACAGTAGCAACACAGCTAAAAGTTCACAGAGCCGATTCTCTGCAGTGTTTCCAACAAGGTAAAATTTCCCTGCGTGTTCTTAGCCGCCCGCGTACTTTTAGCCACCGTTCCCCTATTGTTTGTAAGGCATAGCGCAGTACATAAATGGGCATGAATCAAAATATTAAAAAACCAACTAAGTTTGTTCTGAAATAATGAGGTATAGAAATAATTACTTTTTTTACCTTTTATAAACATTAAAAAATAACTTAAAGTGTTCAAAGGCGATAATTTTTAACTTCTTTTAAAAATTTAATTGAAATCCTAGAAATGGATAACTTGAATTCTTAAAACCTTTGAAATTCTATAAAAGATAACCTGGATTCATAAAACCTATATTTGCAATGTAGAAAATTAGAAATATTTTCTGAGAACTTTAAAAGTTTTAATCTTATTTTTACGAAAAATGTTTTTGTTCCTAAACAACGGGGAAGTTCAACATTTTTTGAAAAAGTGTGAAAGTAATCCATATTTAAAGAAAAAATCATTCTAATTTCAAATATTCAAGTGAAATTTTACATAAAAAAATATTTATGTAAATATTGAGGACGAAAAATACGTTGAAATAGCAGAAACGATGATGCAATCCGAAATGCACTCTCATCGGCAGAGTAGATTTTGAGGTCATCTCCTTCTGTAAGATCACGTATCTATGTTCGCACTTAATTTTTGATCTAAAGTATATATTCGCATGTGGATTTTTGTATTTGGTAGGGAATATTATGTCGTTGGTCCCGTATAATTTTCATTACACTCTGACAGTTGCAAGTTTCTGATTCAGAAGGTCAGGCACATTTCCATGTATGTACACTGATAGACAACTGCTGAGGGCCACTTTTAATATTTCGAAAAATTTTGACTTAATAGGAATGCAATGGTTCGCAATCAGTTGCGGAGAATCGTGGGACATACAATCGTCGGAACTCACATTTTACAGTGAAGATTCTGTCACGAGGACATTTAGGGAACCGTTCACAAGTTGATGAAGTCGAAAGTTGTTTTGGCCCATACCCGTTTCACAGAAAGCTGATAATGATTTGAAACTTTAATCAATGGTTTTGTTTGATGTCCATAATACTTAAATGCATTTTAGTAACAATAGCATAGATATTCAAGGAGATATAAAGATTTTTAAAAAAATTCCAAATTTTTCAACATGTTTTTTGCTTATAACATGCAGAGTTTTCGAACAAATTGTACGACACTTACGGAATATTTGAAAATATGTAAAACAAGCATTGTATCAAAATTTAAATTAAATAATTTGAATATTAAAGAAAATATGAATACTTGTAGTAAATAATTTTTACTGCGTATGAGCGAAAGGTAGAGTAATTTTTCTTTCATAACTTCAGAGCCAGGTATATAGAGCAACATATATAAAAATTCCAGTTGAATACCGCTAATATTCAGAAAGATATCGGTATCGCAGCGATGTGAATTTCGGTACACTCTAAGAGAAGCTAAATTATAAGGATCCATGCACAAACTGAAATTTATTAAACTTGAATCCTCGAATAGTTACCATCGAAATGCAATTTAAATTATTTATTTATTTTTTTAAGTATACATGTGTATTCAGAATATTTAACTTTCATTAAATTCAATATTACTGTTTGGAGACACAAGTTTAATATATTTATATATATATTTATATATCCTCGGATATTCATGCTATTTTTACGAAAATACATGCAAGTATTATGGACATAAAACAAAACCATTGACTCAAGTTTCAATTCATTATCAGCTTTCTGTGAATCGGGGTGGGCCAAAATAATTTTCGTCTTCATCAACTTGTGGACGGTTTCCTAAATGTCCTCTTGACCGAAGCTTCGCTGTGAGTTACGACGATTTTATGTCCCACGATTTTCCGTAACTTATTGCTAACCATTGTATTCCTATTAAGTCCAGATTTTTCGAAATCTTAAAAATGGTTCTTAGCATTTGTCCACCAGTAAATGTTCGTGATTTTTTCTTCATGCAATTATATATGGATCATGTGAGTATATATTGGAATTCGGTTTTCTGCATAAGTTAGGGACTGTTGTGAAGTTGCTCCTGTATAAATTTCATTACGCTTTGACAGCAGTGGCGAAACTAAGGAGGGGGGTGGTCCGATCCGGGTGGCACTTGGGAATGTGCGCCAAAATCAAAAATGTGGGAAAACAGTTTTATAATTAAGAAGAGCAGCGTCAATAGTTCGATCATTGTACACATAAAAAATAGCTATTATTATTAATTCATATTTTTAGCTCTTTTTCTGTAAATTGTCAATGTGTGAAAGAAAGACTGTTGGTGGACGAGCGATTTCACAACCAATCTGCAGAGATCGAGGGCGTCAAACGACGAATTGCATTATTAAATAAATTTTCTCCCCTTTAATATATATTTTTATTTTGAAATTTATTCAACTTGTATAGAAAGAGCAGCATGTTGTATATTCGCCCTGGACGGCAAAAGTTACAGCTATGACAGCGCTAACAGTTGAAAATTCCTGTTGCCTGTAGTGGGACGTTTATGGCTAGTTATGTTATTTATACATATAATCGTAAATAATAATACACGTAATTTTGTTATTTATACATTTAATCATAAGAAAAGAAAAAAATAGATAAATACCAAAGGTCACTAAAAATAAACTTTTTAAAAAAGTAAAGTAATTTTTTTTAAAGTTAATTTTCCATAATGTTAATAACCGCACCTTACACTTATATTAAAAACAGAATAGATATGAAATAGAAGGCTCTTCTTTACAGTGCTTCCTGATATTGGTATGGAGTAACAATGGTTTCTTAAAATATAAATTCCATGTAATCAAAGAAAGGTAGGTTGATGCATAGGAAAATAACTATTTAAATTTAACTATTTACTTTATAAATAACTATTTATTTTATGCTGTTAATCTCACTTTATGCTAATAATCAAAACAAAACAGACACCGAAATCAAGGCTATTTTTGTAGAGTGCTTCGTGATATACAATTTTAATGCATATAGTATTGATTAATTACCCCCTCAATATGACATCTACAGACGTACCGAACGCTGCTTGCTGATAGTTTTGGATAAAGCCTATCACCTTTCTTCATCGCCTTACACCATTTTTTGCAAAAAGCCTTTCTTGGCACATCGATAAATAATGTATCGGGTTACAGTTGTATTATCACCTTTAGGAACAATACAATACTTTTACCTTTTCGACATTATTTTATGTGATGCGATTGTCGGGAAATATAGAAAAAAATACAAAATATCTATCGGGAGCGAACGCGAAGAAGCGTGTTTACTTTTACGTTGTTTTCTAAGCTCGCCGGTGTTTGGGCATGGATGTCGTTATTTTATATTTAAATATTAGGAGAAACAGCAAAACTGAAACCGTAGGTAAGAAGAAACCTCTTCATCAAATCTCAAAAGGAGATATAAATCTTCATTTCAGTTCTCTCGTCTCGTTGATTATTTTAATGAATCTGCTAAGTCTGCTTCGAACTTCTCCCTTTTATCGAAGTAATTCCATTAAGTCAAATGTGGTAGCTTTAAATGTTCCCCCTGTCAGTTCTCCTGTCAGAAAGGTTGAAGACCGGCGAAATTTTAGCCGGGAGCTTTCTTTTGCTCCGTTCCACTTGGAAGGGTTGAAAGCTTTGATTTATGAAATGCTCTAAACCTGCAATTTCCCGGAGTTCTTAGCGACAGCTGATCCCAATCCTGTTGGTGAAGAAGAAGGAATTCCCGTTGAAAGAGAAGCAGCAAGTGGCAGAAAATGGAATTACTATAAAGACAAACAGGGAATATTTGGAAGAAGGTCGGGTTACTAATCTTCGGACTCATAACTCCTTCGTAGGCGTTTAAGGAATCTGTCATCAGCAACTGTGTTGAAAATTTAAAAGAGAAAAATACATTTTAAGATAGAAATGTGCTTCTTTGGTTGTGAATCTATCTGAGATTTAGGAAGTATTCTGAAACTTAAGTTCTCCTTGATCGATTGTGATGCTTTATCTTGCTATATTGCGTAATAATCTCTAACTTACTTTAATTTTGTGTTAATATAGCTTTATTACCCGGTTTCGTCCACACACATTCGCTTTCTGGTTAATTTCCTGAATATTAATTACTGTGGAGTTTATTTTAGATAAAATCCATATTATAAGTATTAAAAAAATCTATATAAGTACTTTTATCAACATAATCTTATAAACCGCATTTTAACAATAATATATTCGTTGAACGAGATTCATTTTGTTTCTAAGGTGGATTTTCAAGGATTCAAGGAAGAAGAGTGTGTCTCCGGCGTATGCTCCAGAACTGAGTTCCTAGCTTGTGCCGGGTTCAAAAATTATTAGATAAAGAGTATCACAAAACAAACAGCCTTCGTTTCAAGCTGCTTAAAAAACAAATAAAATTGCCATCATTAGATGGACTAGAAAAATTGCGATCCAATTCGGTCAAGAGAAAAAAAATGGCACACTCCTAGAAAGGCCTCCATTTTCTTTTCCCGAGGTGGATTTTATTATAATAAAGAGTTTCATTTCCATAAATGTATAGAATATACCTTTTCTGTGCTATCATGAGTAATTCCAGAATCAAAAACAAAATTTGATAGTTGAGATTAATTTAGTGATTACTTTTAATATTGAAGAGATTGCACTTTTCAAGATAACGATAGAGCGAGACAACAACATGGATTTTACTGAAAAATATTAAATTACTCAGAAAAGTAATTTAACTAAACATTTTATTACATGTTATACTCAGCGAACTCTCTTGCACTTCTTATGAGATATTTCATCAGCATCTTTATTAGTACTGTGCAACGAACACGGTATTAATTTTGATTGTGGAATTTTTTAATTATATTAATTTACCACGATTGCTTAACATGACTTAACTCGCTTACACCAGTCCGCGTTAATTATGTGTATTCATAAACTTTCAACCATTAACACATATGCACTCTGACACAAATCAAAGCAAAGTTCGAGAATGAATTAGAATATCTGACAGTTGGTAAAATTGAATTCCTTTGATTCTTTGCAATGCGATTTTCAAAAGCATTTTTCCCTCATCAGTGCTGTGCTATGGGACAGCTACGCGAGTGTTTTCAGTATACGCATTCTTGCAAAATCAAAAAAGTTATCGTGGTACAAAATATTATGAATTATTATATTTTTAATTTAGAATAGACCTTTTTATTTTACGGATCAAAAACCAAACATTGTCAACTTTGGCACCTTTGAAGAGTTTTATCAGAATTTTCATTGTTACTAATAAAAAAGAACCTAAAATCAGTCTGAAATAAAACATCTTATTAATATTTCTCATCCAGTATTTATTAATGCTTCATCTGCATTATTTATTTTCTCTATTGAAATAAATAGCAAAATCTTCGAAAGAAACTATTCAAAGCAACAAATGAGCACAAACTCCAGACTATTATCTTTTAAAGATAAATGTAGCCAGTATTAAAAATTTAAGATCCGTTTTAGAACATAGCATTAAATATTTTTTCAATTGTAATTTATACTTTACTGAAGGAAATCTTTTCCTGCTTTTCAAAAGGATTAATAAATTATTTTGAACCTCTTTCTAGAAAAACTTAAAACATCTCAGATATGGATCGATTCACTAGAATAAATATTATGATAAAAATGATACCGAATAATTAGGAAAAAAACTATCGAATACTTGAAAAAATGCATATAATCAGCGGAAGTTCAACCAATTAACTATTACATTTGCTAAGTACTGCTTATAAGCATAGTTAAATTAAATTATTTCTGCATTAATTCATTTTTATGACGTCGACTACTCCAATGAAGAGCGGTCATTACGCATTTTCGATGTTATTCATTTATTTTTTTCGCATTGCATATGCAAAGATCAAAAACATAACAGATAGAACAAACTTAGTGGATTACTACTCTCAAACTATAAAAAGGAACTGAACATCGATCATGTTTGTGAAATGCATCATATCTGGTTTATTTAAATCCAGTCTCTCCCTTTGGTATTATTCTTTTCGGAATTTATCCAATATTGATATAATATCTTTGAAATTTATTTATTTATTTATTTTTGCGTCTTAGAAATACAAGTTACAGAGGTGGCGAAGCTAAAAAACCGAAGAATCGCAAAGATTCAGTTGCTCGATTGTTGACTATCACCCTCAGCTATCTTACAAATTTCTTGACTTTTATTGTTAATAACTATTAAGACCAAATTTTTATCTTCCTTTTGAATGAATGTTTAAATTAAATCAAATTTCTTAAAAGTTTCAATTTTAATTTTCATAGTTTACTGTTTTCATTGATATTATTCCACTATTTTCTTCTGAAGTTAGGATTGACAGATATCAAATTCTGGCTGTAGTAACTGAATGTGAAGATAACTTAGTTAAACATACAAAGAGAAAAACTGCGTTGAATCTATGAATAAAATCTTTACGAATATAGTAAACAGATAATTTAGTTAACAAACCCTATTCTAAAATTAAGATTGTTAAAACAGATTACAATTATTGCTGATATCAGGCAATATTAATTACAAATTTAAAAAATAAGGCAGTTACATTGAACAGAAGATTCTTGACAGAAGATGCATAACATTTATAAATATTGTGTGTATGTTATGTGTGTCCAGAAATGTTCCTATACAAGTTAAACAATTTAAGTTAAATATAAGAATTATTGATAATTATAACATGTACTTCTTCATTTTAAGGTATAACTAATTAAAACTAGATTAAAAATTGTGTCAATAAAAAGTGTAAAATGATATAATGATCAGTGGAGAATTGTTTTTCAAATAACATAGACAAAACTTCTAGAACCCATTTTTTATTTTTTTTATAACCCTCACATTCATTTATATAAGAGTATATAATTATCAGTTGAAATAAAAGCTACACTACACTCCAAGCAACAATCGCAAACATGCAAAAAGAATTTCAAGAAGAATCCGAATGTTCCATTCTACTCACCCGCAAAGGCAGTTTTCTCTCATCATAAAAAAGACGTCAGACACATGCTTGGAAAGATAATACCAGATCGGAATCAAGACATGCCATTCCTGAGAGCTCATTTTCAGGTAACATACTTCTTCAAATTAGTCTGCCACTTTTTCTCCCTATGTCGTAACAAGTCAAGAGGGCCAAAAAAATATGGTACAGACGACGTTTACTCCCTGATCCCACAAACTCTTCGTCACTTTCAATGTCATTAATCATGTCTTCAATTTCCTACCAATCTGGATTTCGATATCATTCTCTTCTCTCGCCCTACTGTTTTTTCCCTCTCTTTGCCCTTCATGGAAGTTATCCAGAAGATGATAATAGCGGACTTACTTAGGTTGGGAAAGACATTCCCTTCCCTGTTGGTATAGAGAGATAGTTTAATCGCTCTTGAAATGCGAGTTTAAGCTCATGTATTCTAGAACGGCTGTTTTTCTTATTTCTGTAGGATGGAACCGTCTATCGTCAGTTTGAGCAATATGTCATCTGTGCAATTTCGTTCATCCTGAATGATCACCATTTTCTTCTCGACCTTAGTCAGATTTTTGTTTCTGCTTAGAAAATTCTGAAATACAATGGTAATTGCATTTTGAATGATAATTCAAAAATTTTATAGAAACAGAAAATATAGTAAAAATTTCTTTAATAGCCTTCTGTAGATTGCAAAATGATTTGATTGGAATTAGCATATTATCTATAACAGTATATGAAGATAAAATTTATGTAGAATGTATTTCAATTACTACACCTACGAAACTCATTTTTCTGAGCAATATATCTTAGGCCAATTATTTAACCAAAATTCTATCAACATACATACAGTACTGTTCAAAATTATCAGAAAGCTACAGAAAATTTTACTTTTTATTGTCGAAAATAAATTTATTTATGTATATCTCAAATGCAATAATTTTACTATTAATTAAATCGTATTCATTACAAAAAACTTGAAATAACTCTAACTTTATCGCAAAATTATTCAGAATTGGAATATTTTCATATAACTCTAAATTATGTGTTGTTCCAAAAAATTCGAACTGTCAAAAACTTACAAAAAAATAGCATAACAATTTTCAATACTGAAATATCAATGTTTAATGTTTTTAGGCCCTTCTTCGGCCTAATCATCGCTTTCAATCTTTGATTCATACTATCCATCAGTTTCTGCATTGTCTCCTGGTTGACACTGCTCCATTCATCTTTGATCGTCTCAAAAAATTGATTTTTATTTCTTCTCTCTTCAAAAGGTAATTTCTGATTGAAAATTGAGATTAAATATTAGATGGGATTAAAGAATGGGATTTGTGATGGCCATTCCTGTAGCTTCAACTCGTCATTTTAGAAATAATCGTTAGAAATCTTTGACGAGTGTCTTAGGTCATTATCTCGTTGAAAGATATACCGTCGACCCACATTTGCATTTCTGATGGATTTCTCAAGATTTTCGGACATTATAGTTACAGTCGTTTGACTGTTACTCACTTTCACCAACACCTTTAGAGGTAAACTTCTTCATACCATCATATTTCCGCCTCAATGTTTTACTCTCTGTAAGACATTCATCATTTTAAGAGACTTACCTGATCGCCCCCACATTCCTTTACTTTTTTATTTATCCCAAAAGATCATATTTGATTTTGTATGACCTTAAAACACTGTCCCAGAATTGTGAAACCTTCGAAATGTGCTCTTTTGCCGAGGCCAAGCGCATTGCCATGCTTTTTAGATGTATTGAGATGTATGGTCTTTTTCTTTGGATACAGTTTATCAACCCTGAGTTCTTGATTATAACGCAAACTGTTATAACTGACAGATTTCATTTCAAGTCTTTTACAATCGCTCTTGACGATATATTGTTATCTGCAAATATTACATTGATAGAGTCTTCTCTAATACTTTTTTCCGGTTTTCGATCTCACCCTCTCAATGGATCCTGTCGTATCATCCTTCTTGCACCGTGGAAAGTATTTGATATTATAGACGGTGCTCCTGCTTCACCGAGTGACGTCAGTGGTGATATTGTATATATTTAGAAGCTTTCAGCGCTCTTAGCGTTTTTCAGATTTCAGATTTCCCCTCCTCAACCATGTCAGAGGAAGGACGCTCAAGGAGCACTCTTAGCGACAGTTCTTCGTCGTCGACAGCCTTTGGCAAATAAGTTTTACTCACCACTTACTAGTATATGTTTTTCGCCCCCAGAAGTAAGATCGAAGATTGGGTCATAAAAAAATCACAAACTACCATGAACGAAGGCCCAAATATGCCAAGAAATTTCACGTAAAGAGACATTAATCGATAAAAATCAAGTCTGCGCTCAGAATTGCCGTAAAGCCATCAGAGATATTCAGATAAATGGGGGTAGTGAAGCACTGATTGCTAGTAGACATAACGATTAGACGGTAGAAGGAGTCCTGACTTCTATAGAACCATGTTCTATTATGAGCTGCTTTAAAGATCATGAATCAACCAAGGATGCTGAGATGGATGAGACAGGTCAGTACGCGGGATCTATCCCTACCACCTCCTTTGATTTTAAAATAGTTTCTCCTAAAAATTCCGCCAAAATCCAGCTAGTAGAAACTAAATCTCCTATTGAAATCTCTAATAAATACCAGAATCTTATAGGTTTAGAAGAGCAAGATAAGGAAAATGCTCCCCCTAAAATCTCTATCCCGGCTATTAATTTAAAAATTAATGATGATTATAATTTAACTCTCCAGGAAATAAGCAGAAATTTCCCTAATACTGAAAGTAAATATGACCGCGGTTATATTGGGATTCTTCCCCACTTTCTAGAAGATAGATCTAAAATCATAGAATTCCTCAATAAAAATGAAAAAGAGTATGTGCTCTCAAAGGCACCAGAAAATAGACCCTTCAAAATTGTAATTAAAGGCCTGTCCCCGATCAAAACAAAGAAATTATTTCCCAAGAACTCGAGAAAAATAACTTTACAGTTATTAGAATTTACCAACTTAGAAACTACACTGAAATGTTACACCCGATATTTCTTGTTGATCTCGCTAAAACCCCTAATATAAACGATATCTTTAAAATTTCCAAAATCGACCTCCTCAAAATTAGCAATTTAATTGTATAGGAAAAAACAGAGAGCAACTATGTGTTACAGATACTCAGATTTCTTTCACAGTGTCAGAAATTGTAGTCGCATGCCCCGATGCATTAAATGTAATGGTACGCACGAAACTAGAATTTGCCCAATTAAGAATAAAATTGTCACGCCCACTTGCATTAATTGTAGCGAGACAGGACAACTCGCCTCGTGGCAAGGCTGCCCTAAATATCCAACCATTAACTCAAAAAAGCCTACTTATGCGCAAAAGCTTAAAACTAACTTAAATAATAATGAAAAAAACCCGAAACATTTAAAATCGCACCGAACAAGCAAGCGATAACTGAAGAATTCTCCGACTTTGAGAGGAATTTCAACGTTCTGAAAATCATTAATAATGCTTTCAAAAAATTCCCCAACTTAATACCGATTAGTGAACAAATTAAAGTTGCCAAAAATTGACCTCGGAATAGTTAATTTAAATAGTTTCTTAAAATATCTGAAATTTCCCCTTAAAAACCGCTACCTGGCTCAACCCACCTCACATCCTCAAAACTAGCAGCTGAACG
>BGPR01010245.1:0-53371 GCA_013235015.1 Araneus ventricosus | reverse complement strand
ACTGAATTATTTAAGAAAAATATAGCCGAGTGATCAGTGTTGTCTGCTTACTCATTTACAAGGATGAATTTACTGTTCTCGACAAAATGAAATAAAAAGTTACTGAATAAATGTATATGTAAAAAATTCTTTCGGATATACGTTTACCTTTTTACCCACACCACAGCCACGATATTTTTCGAGACAGCAGTAGATGCCAACAAATGCGAAGTCAGGATGATGAAGAACGGCAGAGCATGCAGCTATTACTTCGCCTGCAAGAAAAGAAACGACATTTTAACATTCCACTGAAAATTTGCATTTATATGTAATCTGTTTGAATTTGTCTAATTTAATTGAAGATATGCAAATAACCTACTAAATTTCATTTATTTAGAATTCACTATTTTAGTTTATACCTATGTTATAACTCAGAAGTTTACAAATGTGAGTCGATTGCTTATCAAATTGAATTTCCATCTGTTAATGTTACAAAGGTATAAAGTCGTTTCCCTGAGATGCTAATCTTGGCGACCATTTTGGCGACTTGGCAGCAAAGTTGGCGACTTTGGCGACAAAGGGAATTTTCTAGAAGGACCTCGAAATTTCAACCTATTTCTAGTGGTTTCATGAACTTTCTAGAGATTACGTCACTTCCTACGTAATGAAGTCACTTCCTGTTGAAAAACATAAAGGCAAGCTCTCAAGCCAAGAAGAGTCTGTTGGATTTTGATCTGCAAGCAAGCTGGTGAACTGACAAGAAACCTTTGAGCGCTGTGTTGAGATTTATTGGTAATCTCTGCTGTGAATTTTTACAAATGCTGTTTTAATACTTGTGCTACGTTTCTTTTCCTAGAATATTTGTAAAATAAAGAGCTTTATTTTTTTTATCTGCTTATTGAATTGCAATCACGTACACGCACAAGATAATTTTGTTACAATACCTATGTTATGACTCAGCAGTTTACAAGTGTGAGTAGATTGCTAATCAAAATGAAATTTCTTCTGTTGTACAACAGACTATCTATAATTCGAAAATGAATGTTGAAGCAGTGCAGCATTTGAATTTTTTCTGTTATACCAAATCAGCTACAGTGCCGTTCAAAATTATTAGACCGCTACAGAAAATTTAAATTTTTTATACAGAAAATAAATTTATTGCTTTATACCTCAAATATCTTAATTTTATTATTAATTCAATCGTATTCATTAGAAAAAACTTCCAATAACTCAAACTTTATCACAAAATATGCAAGACAGAATTGGGACATTTTCATATAAATCTAAATTATGTGTTGTTCAAAATTATTCGAACGGTCACAAACTTACAACGAAAAAATAACATAACAATTTTTAAAAAATAAATATCCGTGTTTAATGTTTGTATGGGCCTTCTTTGCCTGAATGTCTTTCATTCAGGCTATCAACCAGTTTCTGTGTTGTCTCCAGGTTGAAACAGCGCCATTCATTTTTAATCGTCTAAAAAATAATTTTTACTTCTTCTCCCTTCAAAAGGGAATTTCTGATTCATAACTGACCATAAATTTTAGATAGGATTAAGGTCTGGTCTTTGTGCTGACCACTCCAGTTTCTTAATTTTGTTCTCCGAGATATAATCTTTGGGATCTTTAATGTGTGTTTTAGGTCCTTATCTCGTTAAAAGATATGCCGTCGACCCACGCTGAAATTCTGGATGGATTTCTTCAGATTTTGGGACATGATATCGACCTACACACTCACTGTCATTTCACCGTTGATCTTCAAAATTTTACCAGCACCTTTAGAGGGAAACAACCCTTTACCATCACATTTCCGCCTCAGTGCTTTACTCTCTGTAGGATGTTCATCACTTTAAGAGCCTCATCTGATTGTGCACACACTCTTTTACAATTTCTTTTTGTTCAAAAAGATCATATTTCCTTTTGTTTGACCACAAAAGACTGTCCCAGAATTGTGAAACCTACGAAATATGCTCTTTTGCAAAGGCCAAGCGCATTTTCATGTTTTGTTTTGAGGTGTATTTAGATTGTATGGTCTTTTCTTTGGATACAGCTTATCAACCCTGAGTTTTTGTTTATAAGGCAAACTGTTATAGCTGACACATTCAATTCAAAGTCTTTCACAATCTCTCCTGACGATATATCGTTTTTTCTCTGCAAATCTTACATTCATAGAGTCATGTACTTGTTTTCGGTTTTCTGTATCGCCCTTTCTTGTTTTCGATGGGTCCTGTCGTCTCATACTTCTTGCACAGATAGTAGATACCCAACGTCGACAATTCATACCTTTTTTCAAGGTTTTCATACGATAACCCATCATTTAGATTGTTGCGGTGGCGAAGATTGAAGAAATCTTTTTGCTCTTGTTCATTACTGTTGGCTTGCCTGCTTCATAGACCAAAAAAAAAATTGCAAATAAATTAAACTGTTAAAATTTTTAAAAATTACAAAAATAAAACAAATCCAATTGGTACTCACTAAAATATAAAATTCGTCATCAGTCGTTCGAATAATTTTGAACAGCTGGAATATACTGATTAAGAAAATAATTCTTTTTAAAAAGTAGTGATATTTCATGAAATAATTAAAACTTATATGCATGTATGGAAGATGAAATAAGATACTAGAAAATCGAAGCAAAATAGCAAATTATCAAGTTTTTAAAATTTTATGAACAAAAGATGAAGTTTTTAGAATCCCTTCAAATAATTTTGACCAGCACGGTATAATACAAAATAAGTATTAAGGAGTTGGTTACCCATTTTATAACTGTTTCAAGTTTTCTTTTTAAAATTGTAAATCCTTTTAATGACTTTGTGTACTGTTGAGTTTAAGACGTAATGTATTTCGTCACATAGTTCTCTGGGAAGAAGATTGCCACAAGAGAAGCATTTGACTATTTAGGATTACCACCCATAGGACAACAGGATGTTAAGTGATCTACAAGACTGACCCGACTGCTTTCTACACTGGTGATATTGAAACTGTCATTATTTTCGAAGAAATGAACTTGATATGACGTCTTCCTAGTGAAAAAATATAAATTGGCACAAGAGAAGCATTTGACTATTTAGGATTACCACCCATAGGACAACAGGATGTTAAGTGATCTACAAGACTGACCCGACTGCTTTCTACACTGGTGATATTGAAACTGTAATTATTTTCGAAGAAATGAACTTGATATGACGTCTTCCTGGTGAAAAAATATAAATAAAAGTATATGTATTCATATCAAAAAAGCATTTGCGAGTAGTTGCAGATTTTTTATTATTCTTTTTGAAATGATATTTCTTCATTTTAAATTAAGGTCTCAATGAGACAGATGTACAGATTTTGTAAATCTGAACCGTTATCTGAGATGGCACGCTACATTTTAAATCACTACATTATATAACAATGTGTATTTTAATTACTCCAGATTGTCTTCTGAGAGATGTCGTTGAAATGTGTGGCGGCCTCTCGAACCTTTGCATTTTGATCTCTCCCTTTGCCATGAGGCTGCAGGTGGAATTTTATTCTTCCATGCAAGATGCTGAAAAGGTGCAGCTCTGCGCGCGCACTATTCATCCAAGTATGTATAGGTGTGCCTTTTCCATTTCCGACCAGACCAATACCCAGACCGAGAGAGAGAATGCAAGCAGCATAAGCCAACCCACATCGGTGTTGTATGAGCCTCTGTGGAGTACAGATGATAGACATCTTGCAGAACAGAGTTGGAGCCTTTCAACTGATTTTATTCATCTGCAGATGCATGCGACTTGTTGGTCATCAGCTACTCGGATCCAGATGTACCTATGGTCCTTTTCAACTCCTCACTGAATGAGTTTCTCTTCTCGCCCAAGTATACTTATGTGTACGGGAACTTTTTGTTACGAGATGTGTCTATCTGCAGATCCATTTTGGTTTAAGTGTTTTTTAATGTTCTCAACGACAATTTCATTTTTGCACTGTGAAATAAATGTTTGTTTATAGATCTCTTGCCTGGAATATCACTTTGCAACTTTACTGATCTGAGTCAGTGGTGAAGTGGGGTATTTTTTGAGGCATCCTCTATCCCCTTGAAATGCATAAAATATCCCATCGAAAGAATCAGCGAAAGCCTTAAGGAACTATGAATTAGTAACCTTAATGAATTAGCGTAGAAACACAAAATGCGGGAGCACGGCAAAATAGCAGGGATTAGAGCCATTTACTTTCCATCAACAGAGTATAATTTATATTATTCTGGTAATGTCTTCTATTTGTGGTTAATAAGTATGGCACAGCCTTATTCTATGAGAACAGAAACAAAAATATTTTGAGTCATACAGGAAGCAAAGATTTAAACAAATATAAGAGTTAAGAAAATAAATAAATTTAGCTTAAAACTTTTTCTCAAATTTGAATACATTTTAGGGGGTCATAAACTGAGGTCTTAGCCTCAAACTTTTCAGAAAAGAATTCATCTCAGCTAAAGAAATGGTAGTCAAATATTATAAAGAAATTATAGCATCTGATAATAAACTTAACTAACTAAGAATCAATGAAATTTGCACCACAATGACTTTTGATCAAATTACAAACAATAACGGAATACAGATTATTGGAGTTTTCGTTCTTCGGCTTTTTCAACGATATGTAACATTAATACGTCGCTATCTCTCTTTCAAGTTCAATAATTTATAAACGGACAAT
This sequence comes from Araneus ventricosus, assembly GCA_013235015.1. Classification (NCBI taxonomy): domain Eukaryota; kingdom Metazoa; phylum Arthropoda; class Arachnida; order Araneae; family Araneidae; genus Araneus; species Araneus ventricosus. The sequence goes on along the minus strand of BGPR01010245.1, from coordinate 48,716 downwards.
TTCTGGAAGAAGTGACGATTTTTTCTAAGATCCCTCCATTTCTCTAATTTTAATGTCGCTTCAACTATTATGATAATTGGAACTTTATCTTTTAAACGCCATCTAATTGACATCGATATTTTAAAAGTTTTTAAAAAAATTACTATTATATTGGCCCAGATCTGTCTCTCACTGATCCGGTAACGCTCTGACGTCACCAATAATAAAATTCATGCCATAGCACTGCGAGACGTTAAACAGCATTATTTCATTGTTAGAGCACCTAAATTTCAGCAATTTTAAATTTTAAAAAAGTAATTATCGTTCTAATTTCAAATTCAATAGCTCTAAAATAGTGAAATAAAATTTGATATCAATTGATATAAAATTCATCTCGCTATGATCAATAGTTCCGGAGAAATTTTAAATTATATCACTCATATATTTCATATTAATTTCCGTTTTTAATAGAAAGTAGTAAATCACGTCAGTGGTATATCACGCGCGTGATATAGTTTGGACGCCACGATGCATCTGATTATTTATTGCAATCGTGATATAATTTGATAATATTTTTGGCAACGTTAAAATTTACACCAAAACATCGAAAGTTAAACAACGAGAAATACTTCACACGGAATGTTGTTTACCAAGAGGTTTTTTGAATAAAGAAATATGTAAATAATATGTAAATAAAAAATATTTCCTGTCATAAAACATATGTTTATTTTATTTTTTTTCAATCAATGTTAAACATTTCTATCGCGTATATATCTATTTAAACGCGTCAAATTTGACAGGAAATCTCTCGAATGAAGAGGCAATTTCCACCCGTCATACCATGACCGGTGATTTTCTAGTTTAAGATAACCCTATTAGCACAAGATATTGTACGATATCGTCACGATGTTATTCTATATTCTGAATACCGCACAATATCGTGAGGATATCGTAGCAATATTATACAGCATCTTGTGCTAAAAGGGAAAACACGAATACTAATATATAGAGAGAGGAAAGTGGGGTAAAGCCGGGTACCTAAGACTCGAAGGCCTGTTACAGCTAAACTATTCGACACAGAGCTTGTCAAATTTTATTAAATATTTATTGTTCATAGGAGTAAAATATATCTTTCAAGAGAAGTCATAGTTTTACAACATTTTTTACTAATGATATTTTTATTTTGAAAAAAATCATTCTACCCGGTTTTACCCCACTAGTGGGGCAAAACCGGTACACATGTTAACTCTATGGGAAATTAGGAAAACTCGATTTTCGAAAGGAAAAGTAGCACACATTTTTATTTTGTATGACAATTTAAGAATATCAGTTACAAAATTCACATGTAAAGCAGTCGTCTCCTTCCTCTGCGCCATTGCAACTTTCGTGGGCCCAGCTAAGACAGTTTCTGCATTGGATTAACCTTTCTCACTTATTCAAATTAGAAAATACATCATTAAATATAAACAATGAACATCTGACGTTTTTTTATCGTCTTCATCGAAGGAATCATCATTACTGACTAACCGGTCTTGGAGTACCCTGTTTTACCCCGAGTGCAGAGGTTAGGAAAAAACGAAATAGAAAAGCGCAAATATTAGACCAAATCTTTATTGTTTTATAGGGTATAAATCTTTAGTAAACGTATAATAAGATGTACTAAATATAATTTTTATAACTGTAATTCTTATTAAATAAGGATGGTTTAAAACCAAATGAACATTAGAGAGTTGTCTTAAACCAAAGAAACCTTCACAGACGCAATGAAATCAACGGCAACATCACACCACTATGACTGTTCCTTTTTCTTGACTAGAAGAGTGCAATTCAGTATCTGTCCGCTAGAAAGGAGAATTAATAGCGCCAGAATCAAGGGTACAGGTTTCACCGCACTCTCCCCTATATAGCTATACTTGAACCTTCTATTCCACTATACGGTACCGGTTTTACCGCACTCTCTCCTATATAGCTATACTAGAACTTTCTATACCATTATATGGTACCGGTTTTACCGCATTCTCCCTATATAGCTATACTAGTACCTTCTATACCACTATATGGTACCGGTTTTACCGCACTCTCCCCTATATAGCTATACTAGAACTTTCTATTCCACTATACGCTACCGGTTTTACCGGACTCTCTCCTATATAGCTATACTAGAACCTTCTATACCACTATACGGTACCGGTTTTACCGCACTCTCCCCTATATAGCTATACTAGAACCTTCTATACCACTATATGGTACCGGTTTTACCGCACTCTCCCTATATAGCTATACTAGAACCTTCTATACCACTATACGGAAGGTATAATTATTTATAAAAAATAAATACCGTAGGAAAACAGCAAAACAGCTAAAAAAAGAAAAGTCTGGTAGATACAGAAAGGTAAAATTTAGAGAGTGGAACTGTATAAAAATACCGCATTCTTGGTGAATAAGGCAATTATACAAAAATGTAAAAGTTATTAAAATGGGAGGCAATCCAACAACTCGAAAATTCTTTTAGGCTATCCAAGAGTTATTGGCCGAATTCCCTGTTGTTAATCCATGATCAGATGAGTAAACCAACAACTCATTCCAATGTTCTAACTTCTACATCGCATTAACAAAAACAAACATTTGACTCAAGATCAGATTAATGTCTTCACATAAATGTCAGATCTTTGGTTGAAATGAAACTGCAACTTGTTATCCGCTGACCCTGAAACTGAGACTACATAGGTTGGCTTAGTTTATCACGACCCTTTTAGAAAAAATTACTCTTTTTAAATGTTTAACGCAAAAATTCTGACTATCAAATCCGTGTATAATGTTATATCGCATTCCATAGGTTATGTTACTGTGAAAGACCGAAACTGGAGAATGTCGACTTTCACCGGTGAAAGTCGACATTCTCCAAATGTGAATGTTGACATTCACCGTTGACATTACTATGTGAATGTTGACATTCACCGGTGAAAGTCGACTTTCTCCAAATTTCGGTCTTTTCACGGTAACAGCACTACTAATATTCCCTAAAATAAAATAAGACTGCATTTCTGAGTTGATCCTACATTTTTCCTGAGGAATGAGGAAGCATATAAAGATTGCGGAAGTGTGCATGGAATCCAATAGTTCTCAGCTTAGAAAAATCTCAAGTATCGAGTTTAAATGAACAAGTACCCTCCCTAGCAGAAATTTTTCATAAACGCCAAAGCATGGTGGTGGTTCTAATACCACTTGATCAAGCATATTTAGACAAGGACATGAATCAAGGACTTACGATGAAGGGAAAGTGTGACATTTCCTGTTTGTTGATCTGTAAAGCGATTTTCGAGAACCTAGATAGCACATGTGGTAGAAATCCGACTTAGCTCTAATATACAGTGTGTCCGTAAAGTCATGGTGCACTTTTGACCTGTCACAGGAAAGCAACGAAACAAGAGAGACAGGTGACATCTTCACCAAATAAAAGGAAAACTCTCCAGGTTTGCATACCTGTTCAGCGCAGTTCGATGTGGGATCCACTTGTTGCCCAACACACATCTAAACGATAGTCCAGTTCTTCCCACACACGGGTAAGGCCGTCTGGTGTAGCAGAGTGAATAACGTCCGTGATTCTCTGTTTTAAATGATTACTGCCGTTGATGCGTTCACTGTACACATGTTGCTTCACATAATCCCACAAGTAAAAGTCTAATGGCGTTATGTCCGGGGATCGTGGTGGCCCTGCCATGACAGCACCCCTGCCTATCCACCTTTGGGGGAATGTTGTATCCAGAAACTAACGAACAATGTTGCCGTAGTGTGAAGGAGCGCCGTCCTGTTGAAAGATGACGCTTTCTGGAAATTGTAGAACTGCATACAATTGCAACATGTGAAGGTAGATGTTTGACGTCACGGTGCGTAGTGTTGCGTCATCACCTGCGCGCGCACACCGTTGTACTACAGCACTCTTTGGGATACTGTCCAATGTAGCGCAAGTTTCAACCTTTCGTTCCGTTCCTGTTCTCCACAACAAGCGTTCATAACTGCACCATGACTTTACGGACACACTGTTAGGGGGGGGGGGGTGCAGGCTGGAGGAGTGTTTGGGAAAACGGTTTCAGGTTTGTGTTTCGCTAGGAGGAAAATCAGGGAAACTGGAAGACCGTAGAGATCTATTCGTAGTTAAAGCGCACATTGATCAACCATTTGTCGCTGGTTGAAAGCACAGTCAAGGGATTGAACGCTGAACATTCTTCCTCCAATTCATGCTCCTTAGTGATTCTATGCACCGACTCACTAGGCCATGGGTGGAAAGTGCAAATGAACTCTCCCGCTTTTGATCCAGTATTATTCAAAAGTTAAAAAAAAACGACGCATTAAGTTTATGTAATAAACAATTTGACAACTGTTGCTTTGACAAGTTACAGAAATGAATCTGAAATTATTTTAAAATTTCGTTAGATATTAGTTCAAAAGCAAGAAATCCGTAAACATCCATTCATATCTGATGTTATTATTTAATGTAATTAATTAAAGTGAATTACAGCGCAAAATTTCAGCTTTCATAAATTAGTTATTTTCCACCACAGTCTATGAGTAACGTTATTTTGCACCAGATCGTTACTTCATCATTAAACGAAGAAGGCCTCAAAGGAAACAGTAATGATTTCACACTGAGCGCAGAAAGGTTTAGTCGGCACGGAGGAAAACGAACTCTACATCCCAGCCAATACGAAAACCGATACTGAGAGTGAAAAAATAAAACCTCTTAGGCGTTCTTATGTGCATGGTTTTATTTCTCAAAAATTGTTTCAATACCAATTTGTCTATATCTTTCCTAGACAAAAATAAAACTAAAAGTGTCTTAAATACTAAACAACAATATGAAATTTTTTTTCCTTTCTATTTATATTTTGTTTTTATTTCACATGTTTTTACAAACAAATGTGTGTGAATTTTATGTTTCTTTTAAATTTGCATCGATTACTTCAGTTTCGATTGGTTTATTTCGTTTCCAGACAAAAATAAAATAAAGATTGTCTTACAATATTAAACAGTTTGAAAATCTATTTTTTGCTCCTTCTATATTATGCATTTATGACAGATTTATGTGTGCGAATTTTTGTTGTTGTGTGTGATAGTTTAAAATTCGATTTAAATGAGTGAATGGAAAAGAATCGTTTCACTTCTGTTATTCTTTTTTGAATATTTTCAGAAACGTATAACTTTATCTCTTTAACTGAATATTAAACATAGATCAGTGTCGTTCATACACAAACGCCACTGAAAAAAAAATGGAACTTATAAAAAAAATCAGTTTTAAAAATGAAAGAAGTTCAAAGTTAATCAATGGTCTAAAAGGTGCATATAATAGTTATTAAGTTCATTAAAGTTCTTCATCGTAAATAACAAGAATTATTTGCTACCATACTGTTACACGAAAGCATGGGAACATTGCCCGAAAAGAAAGAGTATCGATTTTACGTACAAACTCTTATTTTTCATCGAAGTTGAATCCGCTGCATCTCTTCGCCATCCCGTTCAATATTGAAGGAAAACGGATGAAACCTCCGGGATGCTCCGCGCATAGTTTCAATTCTCACAAAATGTTTCCATATCGATTTGTCTTTCCAGTCCCCTGACAAAACCCCCCAACCACTCGTCTCCTCGGCTTCTTTCCCGGGTTCTGCTCGGATGAGCGCGAGCGTTTTCTTAAACTCGTCGCCTTGGTTTCCCCACACGACTCCAGACGAATGGATTTAAATAATTCCTTCAGGAATCTCCTAATTATTTAAGTCTCGGAAACATCGTCAGAAAAAGAGACTTTTTCTCACGTCACCATTACTTCCTCCTTGCTGAGTTATAGTGTGTTTATCTTTTTGGGAATGGCTGGGTTTCCCAGAAGATATTTTTTTAGAAGGCTGCGAGAAAAGAATGTAAGAAATTAAGTTCCATTGCTCTCAATATTTTCTCGCCAGTTTTGTTTCCGGTTTCATTTCTTATCTTTCCTAAATCTTGTTGTAACTGATGGGATTATTTCTCAAATAATATTGCCTAAGAAAATGTCTGCTAGACATTTAATTCCTTCAGGAATCTCCTAATTATTTAAGTCTCGGAGACATCGTAAGAAAGAGAGACTTTTTCTCACGTCACCATTACTTCCTCGTTGCTGAGTTATAGTGTGTTTATCTTTTTGAAATGGATGGTTTGCCCAGAAGATATTTTTTAGAAGACTGCTAGAAAGAATGTAAGAAATTAAGTTCCATTGCTCTCAATATTTTCTCGTCAGTTTTGTTTCTGGTTTCATTTCTTATCTTTCCTAAATCTTGAATTTTTTCTGTGCATATTTGTAACTGATGGAATTATTTCTCAAATAATATCGTCCTAAGAAAATGTCTGTTAGATCTTCTTAGAATTTAAATCTAATTTTAGCAATGTGCCAATGTGGTCTCGAATTAAGTTTTACTTTAACCGCTTAAATTCAAAACCCGAGTTAACTCGTTCTAAATATCGTAGGTTGCAAAATAAGTCGGTCCTTAAGCGGTTAAGAGTGTAATAAATGCTGCACCGGCAAAAATTTTCCTATGAATAAGGACTGATATAGATAATGTAAGACTAAGTCACTAGGATTTAATTCCCCCCTCTGAACTAATCTCTCTGCTCTCTAATAACTGTGTAGATAGTTTTACTTTCCTATTAATTTATATTATCCCGGATATATTGTTAATGAGGGAAGGCTAGAAAAAAACCAGTGGGAGTGGCCTCCCCTAAACTTTCTCGCATACTGCTCAAAAATTTGTCATTTCCCCTCCCCCTGCGTGGATAAAAAAATCGAACCTATTGTAACCCAGAATGCAACGAATATCAGAAGGTTTTTCATTGTAGATTATAGTGATTGTAAAATATTTAGGTGAAGAATCATATTCAAAGAGATGACTATGTATTAAAACTTAGAAATACTTAAGCTTTTCACTCTAGCAAGCTCCGCTATTGCGATTGCACGAGCAAGCGAAAACAAAACAAGAGATAAAACGAATCTATCACAAACTCCGTCTCAAGGACAAAGTGACGTAATCCTTCCGCTTGCTACCAGTACGCATGTGCATGGAGATGGTTTTGAAACGAATGCTTAACAAGTATGCGATTATACAGACTGGCAGTCAGTCAACCCTTTGACGGATTTAGCCCAAAATTTTATACGGACCTACATTCATGATGATAAAACTGTGTACCAAATTTTATCCATCTAGCTATTCAAGTTTTTGAGTTATAGTGTTAGCATGACCACGGACAGACAGACAGGCAGACTTCCCGTAGACGGATTTCGTCCAAAATTTGATAGAAACCTACAAATTATGTGTCAAGTTTACATACCGAATTTCATCCCCGTATCTCTAATAGTTTTCGAGTTATCGTGTTCACAGACAGACACACACACAGACAGACACAAACACAGACAGACATGATTCCAAAGTTGTGTTTTTCGGACTCAGGGAGGTCTAAAACGTGGAGATTCGTCAAAATCTCGAGTTCGAATTTTTTGACGATTACAATACTTTCTCTTTGTATACTTCGTATACTAGAAAGTAATAAACCCATGTGCGGTCAAAAGGGAATACTGTTTTTATCTTCCAACAACTTACAGAATAAAAGAGGAAATGTCCTGTTTCTCCGGCAGAATTTCCATTTTAAAACGCTATTTATAGACACCATTTATCCGTACACTAAAGGTTATATTTCACCTTTTCATGGAAAAGAAAAGTTTATAAGTTATAAATTACCTTATTTCTTTAAAGTACCGTCACTACAAGAGCAATAAGAAAGTAGGCGGGAAACCCAGTCTCATCATAAATTATCTTTTCGACTGTATTTGTTTCGCTGTTCGTAGAAATGCACCGTTGTTTCGGATGTCACATGTTTCATTTCAAAGATATGTGAACCAATATACTAAAGCAATAAGAAAGTAGGCGGGAAACCCAGTCTCATCATAAATTATCTTTTCGTCTGTATTTGTTTCGCTGTTCGTAGAAATGCACCGTTGTTTCGGATGTCACATGTTTCATTTCAAAGATATGTGAGCCAATATACTAAAGCAATAAGAAAGTAGGCGGGAAACCCAGTCTCATCATAAATTATCTTTTCGTCTGTATTTGTTTCGCTGTTCGTAGAAATGCACCGTTGTTTCGGATGTCACATGTTTCATTTCAAAGATATGTGATCCAATATACTAAAGCAATAAGAAAGTAGGCGGGAAACCCAGTCTCATCATAAATTATCTTTTCGTCTGTATTTGTTTCACTGTTCGTAGAAATGCACAGTTGTTTCGGATGTCACATGTTTCATTTCAAAGATATGTGAGCCAATATACTGTAGTCAATGATATTCTATAAAGGATAGTAAAAGCGGTGTTTTAAAATTAATTCGTTCAATTACTTCTATCCGGCTCCTCCCAAACCTTTCCCATGAGTAGTTCATTTACTGTATTTTCAGCTCTAATTTCTTGATTTTATTTCTCATGAAAATTTAAAGCATAAAGTATGGATTGAAAGTATTTTTACTATTTAATGATTAAAATAACATATTTAGAAAAAGCTTCGAAGAAATTTTTAATGTATTTAACTAATTAATACTTTTTATCTAATAAAAAAACGTTTATAATTTTTGACCAATTAAGAGTTCTTTTGTACAATAATTCCAAATATACCGAACTTTTGTTATAAAAATAGATAAACACATAAATACAGCAATCAGAAATGGAATACGAAAAATATTTGCCTATTTTTCTAAAAAGAAAAAGCCTCTATTTCTTTTTGAATATGAAATATACTTTAAAGTGTGACTACCGAAATAATGAAGCAGTAAACCCGTAATGTGGAAATGATTAAATCTATCGATTCTTCCTAAAGCACTTGAAGGAATTATAAAACAACAAACATTAAATGAAAAATTATATACAAAATTGTAAGGATATTCTTAAATAAAACTATCCCATTTCATTAAACAAAATATGACTATTTAACAATAAATCCAAATCCAATGGCTGTATTTTATTGAAACCATCGGCGGTATTTCCTCCCAATCAAAATCCAAGTTATTCATTTGCTTAATTAAGTCGAAAATTGTTTGAAAACAAACTAAATCCATTGATAATAATCAGAAGTAATAATCAGCTTTTGAATTTTTTGCAAGGGATAAAACTGAGTCAAAACAAAATGGAATTTGATAAATTAATCAAGATCATATTCTTTCAACCAGTATGGATAATGACGTAGTAATTTTGCAACTTTTCTCGATTATAAATTTTGGCTGTTAAATCAATCCATGCGCAAATATTTAGCTCAAAACATTTGGCACTTTGCATAAATATCCTTTTCTATTAAATTCATATTTTTTAGCCATATCGAACAACAAAGGTGAAATTTTAAATGGTTATGCATTCCATATTAATGGTTTAACAGCTAAGAAAACCAGTATTCTGGATGAAGAAGCTGTTTGGCAATAAAATAATATTAATTAACACTATGCTTTTATGTAACATAGTCTTCCACAACGTTTTAATACTAAATCCTGCAACTTTATTATAATGACAGAAATCAATGTTTGAATTTTATTACAACGGGAGATATTGTTAAAAATTGTGTTTAGATTATTTTTTTAAAAATTAATTAAATTTATAGAATACTAGCTGTTTTGCCCGGCGTTGCTCGGGATTAAAATACTTTCATGTCTAATATTTTTGATGTAAAAAAACTACTTTTGTATAGAAAATTACAACACCCAAAATTCTTTTATCGCCTGAAATGTTTTTTTAATTAAAATGAGAATATCAATTGAACCAGACGATTTGTAAAAACCGTCGATAGCTAATTTTCTCCATAAATTGTTAGTATTTATTGCATAGTACTTCAAATTTTGTTCATAAATCTTGCAGTATAAGAAAGATTTTAACGGATGTTTTGGGACAATTACATAGTAAATTTTTCATTGAGAAAAAGCGTTAGAATAAATATGAATAAAAAAAATAATAAAATTCGTACTCATCCAAAATTCTTCTAATGTGATCTTGCTTAATTTCCAATTAACTGAAATTTTAATTAGATTTGAGGCTTTTAAAAGTTGACGATTGACTCTCTTCTTATGTAAAACATATTTATAAAAATAAGCAAAAATTTCAGAAATAAAGGTAAATTAGTTCAAAGTCTAACCGTTGCCTAGCAACGAAGTAGCTGTAAATTTACGTTATTTCAAAATCGTCTGCGCGTAATTAACAATTTTTATACATTAAAAAAATTAATAAAAATGGAAGGAAAAGTGTCACCGATATAAAAGTGGTATCATTGAAAAGGTAAAATTTTGAACTTTAAGATGGTATAAAAATATGTTTTGTCGGACAATTTGCTCCGAAGTTACGGCGGAAAAACGCTTTCGGTTAATTTCTAATTAACTACCTGTTTAATTAACTTTTGGACTTAGAAAAGTTCATAAGCCCCTTGTCTTAAATAATAAGTGTACAAAATTTGGTTGAAAACTGTCCATTGGTTTAGGAGGAGATGTGGAACATAGCCACATACATAACCACAAACCCATATACCCACAATGACTTTTATTTATATTAAGATAAACCAAGCAAATCATAATCATGATATTTGGCTATCTTCCCAATTTTAAAACGCAGCCTTTTGAAATTTATTGCGAAGAAAACCACCATGTGCAAACTGATCAAAATTTGAATAATTTCGATTAATTAATGAACGAATGCCTTGTTCTATCCGTTTATGCTATAATTATGTAGCTATTTGTGCCTTAACTTGTGAAGACAAATTGCTTCATCGTAAATTTTTCATAATCGCCTTAATTATGAATTTAATTTAATAGCACAGAGGATTTCAATTAATAGCACATGCAAATGAATATAGTTTCGCTTACTAGTAAATTATACATCTATTTTGTGAATAAGGTTAAATCTCTTATAATGATAAAATATACTAGATTCTCCAAAACATGCAATATGTTTTATTTGTCATAAAACTTATTGTTCTAAATAATGTAAAAGGAAGTTTACAAATTAGGACTACTTTGAAATATAAAAATCTGACTTTCATGGTAAAATAATACTTCGAATTTATGAATAAGTACTTTTCAAACGAAAGAACGTTATACGAAAGTTGCGCAATTCTGCTTTAAACAATAGAGCTATAAAAATGGAACGGAATAAATTTGAAAGGAAAGTTTAGATCCTATGAGTTATAAACGCATTATATATCATCAGTTCTTATGCAAGAGTTCGGCTATTTCACTTACCATTGTCCTTGAAGAAATGCGATCTTTCAAATTGTCTGCGGTCGTTACTTTTACTTTACGAGTTTTTGAGAATGGCACGGATTTTCTCTCCATGTCAAATGCGTGTTCATATGGCACATTTATTGTCACGTACAGTCTTTTATTTACCGATTTAAGCAGTGCGAACAAAATATTTCGGAAATTTACAAAGAAATGTGACAGAAAAATTATCACAATAGAGTAATTTTACTTAAATAATTTATGTGTCGAATGCAAACCATGAATGAAAAGATGCATTCAATTTTCATGGAAGAGTAATTTTCATATTAAACCATATTCACAAAATTATGTTCCTTTAGGTATATTCAGATTCTCGTTAGGTTACATTTATCTCTCTGAAAGACTTTATAAAAGAATAATTTAAATACTTTTATTTTCAGAGAAACAGGAAAGAATTATATTTTGAAACACTCGAACTTATATTAGTGTTTGACTAACTTGTAAAAAAATTCATGGCTTATTTTGAAATTGTTTTATACGAGCTAATAATTTAAAATCAGTCACGTATTTTAGAGAAAATTTCAATCATTTATTTACTTTTAGTGATCGTGAAATGTAATAACTTTATCGCAAACGATTTGTATACTTATTTATTTTATTCAGTTAATTAAACTGTGAATGGCATTATAAGAAAATGTAAGATATTATAGCCTAGAATTATTCGAAAGTTTATCAGTTGGGGGATGACGAGAAAAGAATAGCAACATGCGATGAAGAATAAGAAGCAAAGCTTCTTAATAATAATGTTCTTTAACCGACTTCTCACTAAATGTTCGGAAACCTTAATGATTTCGGCAGAGACTCAACAGCGTTTTAGACTACCTTACTAAGAAATATGGCAACGCATATATCTATAAGACATTTTCCCCCAAAAGGAACATTTGATTCTGACACAGGGGGAGAACAAAAGCACTCCCCGATTTCAAGATGAAACGAAAAGTTAATTGAATATCTTGATACAATTTATATCCATAGCTCAGCTAATCTAAAATATTTCCATATTTCTTTTCAGAATCTTTGGTAAGAACTTCAGCAGTTAAGGACAAAGACTTCGAAATAGTCGATCGGTGACACAGCAGCAAAGAAGCTAGAGCGTAATAGATCTTGCTAAACGAAGCCGTGTTGTGAAATTTGTTGAGCAGTGATGACAAATCCATTTTTAAGTGGTATCAAACATTAGTAAAGAGGGTGCATTTGTGATAAAAGCAATGGATATTCTTACCGACCGTCTGTCTCTGAGGACATTGTGGAGTATGCGATAGATGCCGGAATAGACTGTTTGTGACTTTTTTCTTTGGAACCAGGTCTGCATACCTCCTCTACCCATGATCCTTGAATGCATCAGTGCAGCTGTCAACCTCGTCACACAGGATAGGCTTCACACGGTGTGGTTGCAATTGGATTATCATTACTCTCAGTTAAATAGTCCTGAATATGAACCTACTGCATTTAATAGAATTGATATATTTGATCAGAATTTAGCTATAAATATCGGCGTAATAAAACTTGCGATTTAAACTGAAATTTGCCTATTTTCATGGAATATTTTCTATATACCCGAAATGTACAAGTGATTTGGTCACTTGTAGCTTTCTTCATACAGTCAAATTGAGCTGACACTGACTACAGATAGGTTAAACACAGTCGTAGATGATTTCAGGAAACTACACGTAAATCATATGCCACTCACTGTGTGTGTCTTCCTACTAAGTATGTACTAAAATGACTGGACGTCTCGAATTAACCAGGATAGTCCCAAATGTTGGTTGTTTGACCCAGATTGAAAGGTGTCCCAAATTTGAAATGAATGTCCCTGAAATAGCTCACATTAACAAAAAATTAACTAGACTTAATTTTTAAAACAGTTAGATAATGAAGTTAATATTCCTGTCCCGTTTTTAATGTATCAGCAAACAGTTCAAATTAAGAGAGAAATTCAACTAGATTTAATTTTAAAAAAGTTAGTTACAGAAGTTAATACTCCTGTCCCGTTTTAATGTATCAGCAAACAGTTCAAATTAAGAAAAAAAATTCAACTAGATTTAATTTTTTAAACAGTTAGTTAAAGAAGTTAATACTCCTGTCCCGTTCTTAATGTATCAGCAAACAGTTCAAATTAAGAAAAAAATTCAACTAGATTTAATTTTTCAAAAAGTTAGCTTCTGCAAAATTCTTCTTCCATACTTTCACTATACATAGAATAGAGTTACCCTAATATTCTCGATTTGAACTAACTAATCAGTAGAAAAAATAGTAAAAGTAACAAAAAAGTATACTATTTAAGCTTTGTTTCTTTCTGTTTTTATTTTATTTTCTGAAAATTTTTAACGTGTAACCATTGCATTGTTTCTGAATTTCCTTATTTATAATATTGACATATTTTTTATTCAGTCCAATACCACCCCCTTCCCGCAGCTAGCGTCCTGGATTGCAATTTAAAAATATTATCATTCCACACTCGAAACAAACTTGGACACCTCAAAATAAACGAATTAAGGAAAAAAATAGCGTTTAATCTACACTATTCTCCGTTGAACTCGGCGTAGTAACAATAACGTGCGTAACGGCGTAGCAAAGATAATACTGTGTAGCAACGGATTCGGAAACTCTCCGCGCTTTTGCGCATGCGCCGGGAGGAGTTATTTTCACCAAAATGGGGGGAAAGTGAAGAATGGAAGGGTGATGTTTACATTTTACTAAGCGTGGTCTAACAAAGAACTCCGGAAATACACTCATATGACTCATCGCCTGACACCCCTTTCCGGTGTAAAAATCGTCCAAAAGTGGTAGTCTCGGAATCCGTTGCTGAACAGTAATTGGTGTGCATAGCTACGCGACAGGTTAGAATATTATTTAATTCGAATCCAAGCTTCACATTTCGAATCTTTGATAATAGAACTATTAATCGAAAAATTCAATAACGAACCATTAATTTCTATTCAAAAGCAGTTTTTTCTTCTCAAAGTCAAGAACTTACGTGTTTTTCAAGCCGAGAGAAAAACATTTCCGTTCACCAATCTTACGACGCACTACGCCTCTCAAAAAGAAAATTTATCCACCATTCTTTTAAGAATGAAACGATGTTTTAATGAGGAAGCCATTACTGTCAATGTTAGAGCTTCCTTCCACATACTTAAGCATGTTAAGAGGCCGAACCTAATGTAAAAGCGGCACTTGAATCGAGCCTCTTTTCATTGTGCTCGGCCAAGAAAGGGAATTTTCTTTCTTCCTCCATCAAATCCTGTCACAGACTGAACCTGAAAATGCTGACGCTGAGTTAACTCCGGTTTCATCCGCGCAAGAAAGCAACAGGGAGTCTTTATCCGAAAGTGGTGAATAAAAGCAGAAAACTTTTATCAAAATCTTTATGCACAGGATTCAATATTTTTATTTAATGCATTCATATGACAAAAAAATCAGCGGGGATGTTTTCCTAATTCTTTTAAGCTAATCCGGACTAGATGGGACCGGATCCTGTCCGGATCACCGAAAGTCCAGATTAAACTGAATTTGCCTTAAAATGCATGTAATACAAGTTTTAGATGGGTAAAACTATAAAAATCGAATTTTTTTTCAAATACATGAAACTTTTCCAACCTTATCCGTCCAAATCTGGATGTCCGGACAAGCGGGGTCCAGATTAATGGGACTACACTGATCTTACACAATAAGGCGCGTTTCGAGTTTATTTCGTCGTATAGCGAATAAAATCGATTATGCATTTTGGAACACTGCAGCTCCCCGTTGACCGATTGGCTCCAAAATTTGACATTGATTTACAATTTGAGTATAAAGCTTACATACTAAATCTTATACTCTATAAATCAGCGGAATTGTTCTCGCCTCGAATTTCTCGTGCACTTACTGAGTAAGAGGTGGTTTGTACTCATACTGAGTAAGAGGTGGTTTGTGCTCATACTGAGTATAAGGTGGTTTGTGCTCATACTGAGTATAAGGTAGTTTGTGCTCATACTGAGTATAAGGTGGTTTGTGCTCGGCTTCGGCGTAGAGAGAAGAGAATCGAGTATGGATTTTAGAACACCATCTCTTTTCCGCTGAATGATCTGATCCAGAATCTGCCACTGGTCTACACTTTGGATGGAAGGATCATATCGTTGTCGCTCAGGCAGAAGTCCGCAGAAGCCTTTTGACGGACTGCTGCAGTCAATCAGAATTTTCCAATGATTATTTCGTGATAGAAACCTGCTATCTAAACATCAGTAAATAAACCGTTGGAGCTAGAAACCTATAAAATAATTTTTACTATTTATCATAACGACTCAAAAATAATTAAGTTTAAAATGAACACATCTCCAAACTACAGTTTTGGGCTTAGTGACTTCTGCTTGAACGACGACGATATACTAAAATTCATGCACCTAGCTAGTTGCGTGTATCGAGGTGATAAATACACGAATAGTCACACCGACAGACCTGTATGACCAATTTGGTCCGAAATTTGATACATACATGTCTGCAATTTAGGTGATTAAACCGTAAGTCAAATTTCAGCAATCTGGCTTGCTGCCTTTTGAGTTATCGCGCTGGCACGCGTATGGAATGGACGAAAGGAGAGATAGGCTTCCTGAAGATGGATTTCATACAAAATTTCATAGAAATCTATAATTTTGTTGAAGACCACAGACTAAATTTCATTCTTCTAGCTCTTTGAGTTTTGGTGTAATTGTGTTTACAGACAGATGTAATTCCAAAAATGTATTTTCTGGACTAAGCGAGGTGTAAAGCGAGGAAATTAATCGAAATCAAGAGGTAGAATTCTTTTGACGGTTATAAAACCTTGTGTACTTCGTATATGAGACATTAAAGATGAATCAATCTTCAACAAACATTGATTGTAGCATAAAAAATATATGTTTGTTTTTGAGGTTAAATGGCATAGCAGACAAATTGCATCAAGCACTTGATTAGAGATAACCAAATTAGAGTTTTAAATAAACCGAGGGCATAAAAAGTACGATATTACGAATAGACCAGATCTGTCTCTCACCGATCCGGTAACCCTCTGACGTCACCAACAATAAAATTCATGCCTGTGAGACGTTAAACAGCATTATTTCATTGTTAGAGCACCTAAATTTCAGTAATTTTAAATTTTAAAAAGTAATTGTCGTTCTAATTTCAAATTTAATAGCTCCAAAATAGTGAAATAAAATTTGCTATCCATTGATATAAAATTCATCTCGCAATGATCAATAGTTCCCGAGAAATTTTAAATTATATTAATCCTATATTTCAAATTAATTTCCTTTTTTTAATAGAAAGTAGCAAATTACGTCAGTGGTATATCATGCGCGTTATATAGTTTGGACACCACGATGCATCTGATTATTTATTTCAATCGTGATGATATAATTTGATAATATTATTTGGCAACGTTTGACAAGCAGAGAAGTGTTTTGTTTTGATTAAATAAAAATAATATTATATTAATAATTATTATGTAATTATTACATATAATTAAAAAAATATTTCCTGTCATAAAACATATGTTTATTTATTGTTTTTTAAACATATTTTATTTGTTTTCAATCAATGTTAAACATTTCTCTCGCATATATATCTATTTAAACACATCAAATTTGACGGGAAATGTTTCAAATGAAGAGGCAATTTGCACCCGTAATACCATAACGGGTGATTTTCTAGTATAACAAGAGAAATCGTAATACATCAACGATAAACACAACAGAGAAGACAGCACTTTGTTGAGACTTAAGAGACAAAGATTATAGTAACGTAAGAAAGATTTAACTTAGTTTAATTTAGTTCTATTAACATTCCATTTTGAAGCAATACAAGAGCTACCTCGAACAGACCTCGTAATTTTGGGCAGAGCGGTTAGATGACAAGGATAACCATGTGTCCTGATATGACACCTGAGTGCATATTTGATTTTCCCCCCGCTTCTCGAATACGTTTAGGTACAAATATAAAAGTGTTTTCTTCAAGTTTAGCTAAAAAGGCGTTTTCTGACTCACTAGCGATATATGGTAGAAACGATGAAAAATGGATGGAAATTATCCTTACCGGTCTACTCCACACAATAAAGGCAGAGTGGAAAGAAACAGTCAACTTCCTGAACAATATTTTGCACTTTGGATTTGATGTCAACGACACAGCGCACCATCGTTATTAAGTATTAGAATTAACATGCAATATATGACCAATGAATTTAGTCTTAAATATTTTCAAACTTTCCGAAGAAATGGATTCCCTAATTTTTTTAAATCGTAGAACTAGAATTAAAATATCAGACTTATAATTCTGACAAGAAAAAAATATTAAATCATACAAACTAATGTTGGACGGAAATCGTACTAGTTAGTACTACATCTCAGTACTTTTCTGCATTGCTGACGGAGGTTCTTATTTTTAAATTACAATACGCCGATTTCAAAATCAAGCAACAAGTATTTGAAATTTAACACATTTGTAAAAAGTTCATAATTTGATTATATAAAAAAAATGCCACCACTTATAGAGAAATACATTGCCTAAGGACACAGTTTTATGTATTTATTCCTTCTTAGTATTATTTGGAGACAAACAAGTCTAATTTTGAATACTTTGAAACAGTAGTCCTATCATATCCATTTGTCACGATGCATCATTGAGTTTTTCTACGAATTTTAAGAGCTTCATTAATCGCTTATTTACGAAATATCTTTCAGTCTTATAGAAAACGGTGAAAATGCATTTGGAATTTAAATTCCGTTTTGAAATATATATCATCCGAATATCGAAAAATAAAAAATGTTGGCTTATCTTGCATAATTCACCGTCAGCATCAATCCTAAAAGCTAAAAATACTGCTGGACAAGACAATACTAGTATTCAATTAGATTATAAAGCTGTAATCAATTTATATTCAAATAAAAGATAATAAGATTCGTAGGCTTCTGGTTCTTAATAAATAACCTGTCAAAAACCTTATAGATGATCCACTCAATTTTATTTAGCTTGAATTCTAAAACAATAGAGGAATTTTTCAAGTAAACTTCATATAAAATAACATCCCATCAAGAACATATACATAATCTTTGTTCTTTTATCATAAAATCCTGGAGGTTTCCGCCCTTATTTTTCTGGTATAGTTCTACATAAAGACGGCTGTTCTTTATTATGAGCGAATAATGTTGTCTATGAGTCTATGAGTTTAATGTCTATGAGTTATGTACCCAAACATTCTCGATTGGCATAAAAAATTCTGAAAGTATCCAATAAAGATTTCACACCCTGGCTTATCAGTTTCATAATTTTGAAATTTTCCTAAAATAAATAATTAAAACTATTATCCGAAGAAAATAATTTTTAAGTCATCCGAAAAATTGCAAAAATAAAAAGAAATCTATTCAACCATACCAGTTTTGATAGCCGTATTATTTGTTCTCTCTTTTTGACGATTTTTTTTAATTCTTAATTACAGCGGTGATAACTTGTACCATAAAAAATGCAATATGATAACTTGCACTAATTTTTTTTGTAAAAACTTAACTTGTTTCAAGTTTGTAAAGATGGCATTTTGTAATCCATTTTTCACACACTTCCTTTTGTGCTAGAATTTTTAAATTTTTAACACTTGTGTATTCTCGATGATGATACAATATTTTAATATTTTCAGAACTTAATTTTCTGTTGATTGATAAATTTAATCAGATTTCGCTTCCATACAACAGGAGCACCAGTTATGAATTCAGGTAAAATTGATTTCTAGAATCCATAATATTTAAAATAATGAATTATAGACTAAAAGGTGGGAAATAATTAAAATAAAAGAGCATCTATAACCGGGTGCGACGGTTATTGAAGAAAAGTAACAACCAATCTCATTTTATTACTATATTTAATTACGTGGATACGAGCTCATGCATGGAACACCAACGCAAAACACAACAAACAATTACATTAAACACAGGATTATTCGCTCTAACACTAATTTATTGGGTTTGTAAAATAAGTACATTCCACACAGCTACATTCCCGCTAACACATCGTTGTTCTGTTCTTCGCCAGATCAAAACTACTTGCACACACACCGATTTTTGTAGACCGGTTTGAAAACGGTCTACTTTTGCAGACAATGCGTTCCTTGAACACACACCGATTCGTGTCGACCGGTTTTGAAAATGTTCGGCTTTTTGCAGGCGATGCGTTCCTTGCACACACGCCGATTCGTGTCGGTCGGTTTTATACCGGATATAAACCTGGTCATTCTCGAATGCATTATCAATTTCTTCTGCCATACTCGAAAAAAATAACACAATAATTAGCCAACATATCACAAACTAAAATCACTATTTAAATACTTTAAATTTTTTTACGTATTTAAATAAATTTTTGAAATATTAATTTTACTTAACTTACTATGTACCTTTATTATTAGCATATTTAATCGATAATTATAGTTACATCTGACATAGTCTTTCACGGTTACACTTAATAACATCTGTCACACATCTACTTTATAGTACACTAAATAAAAGTGTGTTTTCAAAACTGTTTTTAATAAATTTATTGAAATTCTCATTGAACTGGGTAGTCGTGCACTTGTGAAAAAAAGGCACCAAATAAAGACACGAAAGATCATTCTTTAGCTGATGTGAAGAGGCAGGCGTAAAAAAGTAGCAATCGTTGATATCTAAAGAATCTTTTATTTAGAAGACTTCATATTTCTATCTGCAATGAACGAGAGATGATTCTAACACTTCAAATGATATTTTAAGTAGATCGAAGCCATAACCATTGTTCGGAAAGTGCGCTCAAAGCAGCACGTCTGGCCAAGTGACAAAAGAGAAGGCGGCCGTCAAACCTTTTTATACTGCTGAGATATGGGAAAATCCCTGAACGCTGCAGCCGGTTGAATTCAGATCTCAGCGAGTTACAGTCACAGTTATTCTGATATTAGGAACTTAAGTATAAATAATTAGTTATAAATTCAAGTTAAGAAGCGGTTTTAAAAATAGGAAAATGTTAAATTATTACATATACTATATATATAACGGCTTCTAAGGATGCAAATGGTATTTATGAGTAGCGTCCTATCGAGCATTTGTTTATGTAGAGCACCTCTTGTTATCGTAAGATTTAGTAAAAAATTTAATACGAGGCGTGTCCGGAAAGTAAGTACCGTTTCGCTCTTCCGCCACCGCAGCGCTAGTGTCGGAGTTCCGCGCATGTGCACACGTGTCTCTGGTTGATTGCCTGTCCACTGACGCCATTGCAGCCAGGTTGTGTTTACATGTGTTAGTGAGCGTTCAAAATGTTTAAGACGATTGCCGATCCCGCCGACTGTGAAGTGCGTTCTGTAATACGGTTTTAGAACGCAAATAATGTTAAGCAAGCTGAAATTCATCGTCAACTTGCAGAGATTTATGGTGAAAATGGAATGACTGATGGAGTGGTTAGAAAGTGGGTTCGACAATTCAATGATGGACGCACCAATGGTCATGACGAAGCACGGAGTTGTTGTCAATGATGGTTTGGTTGCAAAAGTGAACGAGAAAATTCGTGAGAACAGACGGTTTACAATAAGAATGCTTTGTGACGAGTTTCCACAAGATTCAAAAACTCTTTTGCATGAGAATGTCACAAATCGCTTAAATTATCGCAAGCGATGACGACGCAAAAAACGGTGTTCAGCAGTGGCTGTCTTCACTGGCGGCATCTTTCTTTGAAGAGGGTATAGACAATTTGGTTTCCCGCTATGACAAATGTCTGAACAATGGTGGTAACTATGTAGAAAAATAGTTTCCGAAATGCTCTTTCATGTAAAAATAAATTTTGTTTCGAGAAATCTTTTTTTATGCGGGTTTTTCCAAAACGGTACTTACTTTCCGGACACGCCTCTTACATTTCTACAGATTTGATATAAGGACCCCAAACCAAATTCGATTCCCTGACTAGTTGCGTTTCTGAGCAATGTTCTAAATCTGGAAGTCGAAATTTTGATGATTACTATATTTTTTTCTGCACATACTCTATGAACTAGAGAGTGAAAAAAACGTCTACATTTTGACAAGAAAGGGTAGCATCTATTGTTTTGATTTAGATATATATATTCTTTCATGTGTGATTATATCTTACGCAGTTCATTCGGGCTGAAGAAAGAAAAGAAGAAAGTTTTATAACACACTTCATATAGAAATTTCATTATTTTTTTTTTTTCATTTCTTCCCCAACAGTTAATAAATCATAGAGTGTCGAGTAATTGCGATATGCGATTGGAGTAAAAGAAATCACGCTTTACAACACATACACAGTGACATAAATTACCGTATAGATTGCTGGCTTTATGAATTTTTCATTTCGCATTAGACTAACCAGAATTTTTTCAGAAGATGCGTCAAAAGAATTCCTTTGACAGCGCATCCTATGCAAATGCTTTAGCGGTTGTCATGATGTCGTGAGTTTTTTTCTGCTATGGTAGGAATGCGTTTCAGCGAGCTGTTTACTTTATAAAGAAAAAAAAATGATCAGCTAATATATGTTGCTTTTATGTCATGATGTACTAAGCTAAATAAGACAAATATCGAAATCCCTACCGTTACGATTTTGCTTAATTGTCTGGTTCCAAAGAGTGGGTGAATATCACATTTAGGTCAATTAGGAATGTGGAATCAATATTTCGGCGTTATCTGCCAAATCCGATAGTCATCGAAACTATATAACGTTTGAATCCATTATCTGATATCAGATATTGATGTTATGAGAACCGAACATTGATTGTTCATATGAAACAAACTACAGTTAGAACCCATCTGCGTAACTGGAAATATTAAAATTATTTAAATAAGTGCATTTTATATATCCCACCTATTCCATTACTGCGTTCAGTAACGTCTCTAAGGTTGGTCAATCAAGCCTATATCATGGGACTAGAGGGCCCCTGCTCCGAACTACATCACACGTAGTAGTCCTACATTATGCGTTATATTATTTGGCTACATTACGATATCGAGCCAAATTTATTCCCTGCGTTCCCAAGAGTAAGCACAAAAAAACTTAGACATGTAGCGTTACAATTCACTGCCTTCTCCTTTTTATGGTAGGTGGCGCTACGAGAGCCAACCGGGTTTTTCCCATGATGCCTCTCTCTCTTCTTTTCTGTGTACTTGTCTTGTGTTGTTGTTCTCTGTCTTGCACCTTTTAATGTACTGTGTCGTGGAACTTAGCCATCTAATAAAAATGGTCCCTGAAATTGAAATAATTCTCCAACAGCGGCATTCCATACAAACATGAGTCTCGTCCCTCTACAGACATAGAAAAAATAATAAATTGTAGTTGCCTGTATTATGCTAAGTTATTATAAAAACAAATTTCAACATGGAAAGTTATACGTTGAATATTTAATCACATCCAGTTTTTAATATTTTAAACTTTTCCATTAATATTAATGTGTTATAAATAGTATTGTTTAGTTTAGTGTAAACGTTGTATGCGTTCCTATCTTGTGTTAAAAATGTAATATTTTATTTATTTAATCACTATTTTATTTACTGGTGTTCCATTTCATATTCGTGGACTCAGAATCCAAAGGGCGGCGCTGATGACGGTGTTTTAAACAATTATTATTTCTGATCATCTCCCTCTCTTCATAATAATGTTAATAATCAATATCAATTCATGTTAATAAACAATATCAGAGTTCATATTAATAAACAATATTAGAATTCGATCTCAGAAAAAGCATAATTTTAAAGATTTAAATGAAACGTATAAATGTATTTTAAACTTTCAAACTTTCAGTCTCTTCATTCTGATGGCTTCGGGTAAGGCTTTTTTCCATCAAAGCGAAGAATGAGGCTTATTGCAAAGTCAACATATCGTCATTATGTTGCGCAATATTCATATATTTAACCAAAGGAATCTTCCAATTTTGACAGTATAATCTACTGATAAATGTATACCAACAGTTTTATTAAGCATATAACCCGAAACACGCGCGAAAATATAATGAATATGTCAGTTTTCCCCTTGATGACAGGCACTTTTCAATCGAAAATAAAGTGTCATAAAATCGAAACATAAGTTTTCTTCATAAGTCATTCATCTTATTTTTTATGATTTAGATAGTTTAAGGAAAAATAAAAATCAGTCATTATTTGTAATGATAAGGAATACCTTGTAACATTTTTTAATCCAAATATAAATTCAAAAATAAAATCAGGGCGCCTACTCAACCCCCCACAGCAACATCAGCATTTTGTGACAGCTATAGTCACAAAATTGGTGTCTAGGTAAGTGGCTTGTAGTTACGGTATCTAGGTATAAAGTAATGCGCTAGGAGAAGAGACCAATTACAACGCCACCTAGTGGCAAGGCTAGGAGTCAGCATTATTATCTGAAAAATGGCTAGAGATGCAGTAAAATGTTATTTGCAAAGTCGTATTATTCACTGAATGGATACCTGTACACAGTTCAGTTTTAAATACTTTAATGAAATAAGTGTATTTATAAATGCTTCAAACAATGACAATTTAATGCAAAACTCTCATATTCAGGAGGAGTTTTCCCCAAATACCTTGGAAATTTTGATTTTTTATGAACTTATCTAAAACATTTCGTTCTTTTAATTTGTCATTATAAAATGATTTTGCTGAGAATTTCAACCTGTTTACTTAATTTTAGGTTACAGAAGATTTTATGTGGGTAATTTGAAATTTTATTTGTTGTAATATTTTCTTACACCAGAAGTATTTGACAATATTTAATGTCATAAAATAATAGGTGAAAACATGTTCTGACCATGAACAGTATTAAAATTCCGGATCAGAAGACTACATTTTATAAAAAATTCATCAAGATACAAGAAACAGATTTAAGGTATGTGCCTACCCTAAAATCGACGTTTACATGAAAATTTTCGAATTTTTTTTATTATTTTCTATTAAAGCCCATACATTTAGGATTCCAAAAATGGTTTATTTTAGTTTCTTCGATAGTTAGAAGCAAAGTTATTGCCTAAATTATGAACCAGAAGTGAAATTTTCGAAACCGAAACTAAGACATAGAATTGTAAAAAACTCATCTAGACAGCTATTTCTTGACTCTTAAACAATGTGAATGTACAATTTACTTTTTAAATATAGAATTAAGTTTTATTTGTTTATTTATTATTGTTTTAGGCGTATCTGGCAATTTTTTTTCTAGTTACGGGTTATTTTAAATAAAGAAAATTTCGCTCACCCCAAACACTGTTATTAGGTACTAAAATAGCAGTTTAATTATTCAATTCAGGCGATATAGGGCTGATGACTGTATTTGACCATCTTAATGTAAAACTTGAATCAGAAATTATTAAAAAACTACATAGAAATTGATATTAAGAGAATTAAAAAATCGAAGCGACAAGTCGAACCAAAAACAAAATTATCAAGAAAAAAATTTAAAGCTAAAAGAAATTCAAAATTCATTAAAAATTAAGTCGAAGAAGGCTTAAATTACAAATATTGTGGATTTTAAGTTGTTAAAATATGTATATAATTTTTTTGTGGGACTTTCTGGAAAACTGTTATTTTCATTTTTTTATATTGCGATAAATCTCATTTTTTAAAACGTTTGTAATATATTCAAATGAAATTTTACCACTATGTTCTATATATCTGTAGGTATGTTGTGAACCTCAAATATATCTTGAAAGTGTATAATAATTATTTATTTTAGAGCTGTTTTTATTTGAAAAATTGATAGTTTTTTCTTGTAAAAACCTGTTGCGTATACAAAATTAGCTATATCTCAGTAACTTTAAGCAGCACTCTAAATATTCTGCTTCACGACTCAGGTAAATGTATAATAAATATATTATTGAAACAAAAAGTGAAATATATGCATTAGAATTTGTTATAGGACGTTTGGCGTAAATGTCAATTTTTACTAAATTTTGACCAAAAATGGTCAAAATTTTGAAAATAAAAATCCTTTTCATTAAAATAGCATTTGAATTCACAGTTTTATACACCATTATAACTGAAAACATAAGTGTTGAAAAAAAATTTCCTTTTTTTTTCAAAAAAAGTGCTCCGAAGGTAAGCACATACCTTAATAAATTACACACTCCCCATCATTACGGCGTATCAGAGAAATGATTATTCCAAATTATTTTTCTTCCAAATACCTTCATAAGAATGTTAAAAAAATGACGGAAGGCTCTCTTTTTCAAACAGCCGCTGATGTTAAAGGCATAGGACTGACTACTTTATTCGCGTGACTCTTTTTCCGATTTTTTTTTTTTTTTTGTAACTTCTGTTTTAACCTTTATCTCTAAAATATGTGTCATGTGCAGCCTCATGTGTAGAAACCTGTTTTTCATCAAAATTAGTGCTAAGCAAAGGATTTAGTTCACTGTGACTGTCCCAGATGGCACTGCTTTATGGAATTGGAACAACGTAAATGAACATCAAATAATATTAACGGACTTTTTAATTTTAATGTACTTTATATGCTAATGACATTTTTAATTTTTATATGCCGTTTTGGAAATTTATAAATTAGAAAATATTTTGAATGAAAAAAAAGTTCAAAATAAAACTTTTTAATTCTAATGCTTTCCATTATTTATTAAACGAAATAACTCGAGATTCCTAATTGCTATTCAAATTCCTTTTCGCATTCTTCAATGCATTTTCACAAATACATAATTAGCGTAATTAATACTCTTCAATCTCATCCATAAATCCTAACGGTTGTCCAAGCTCAATGTCTTTCACTGCGTTTCCTCGAACCCTTATCTCATTTTTAATGCCTTAATGGTGGATGAGAGCAATTAAGGGTGAATTGTACGACGCTCCTATGTCGCCAAGTTATTGTGGCTGAAAGGGGTGGGCTGGGGTTACATAAACGGTGATTAAAGCTCATTTGATTTCCTGAAACTAACGATGTTAAAACATTGCCGTTATTTTTAGCGTTTGTTCAAGTCAGGGTTGCCATATTGGCCTTTTTTCAAAGCGGTTGGCCTTAAGAATTTTTATTTGGCCTTAAATTCATTTTTTGTCCTTATTTGGCTTTATTTTCATTCATGATTTTTAGAACTGCTTTTTACAACTATTTCTACTGTTTTTTTATATAAAATTTTTATATTCTAAAATAATATTTACAACGGATTCGATCTGGATATTAGGTGAATAATATCGAAACTAAAAACGGAACATTCTTGAAAATTTTATCTCTTATTTGAAACGCTTATTACGAGTCTTATTTATACTAATGGAATAAACTTTTTATACTATTCATTATTTATCTTGAGTACGGAATCACTTTTCATTTATTATGACAAAACTGAAAAATAACCTTGCATACATTCGTTCACTCATGAGATAATATACTAGGTTCAACTATTTCATTTAGCCATCACTTTTCATTGCAAAGCTGTTTATGGTGTGGTTAAAATTTTTTTCTCTTCAATATTGTTTCATTAATAGAGTCTTGATCATACGCGTCATTACAAAATGATTCGCTTTATAAAATAAAGCATTTTCTGATCATAAATTTAGTACTTCATTCAGTTTTTCAAATTTGGCCTTATTTTTAAGAAGGTTTGGCCTTATTTTGACAATTTGATCTGGCAACCCTGGTTCAAGTTGTTAGATGGAAATAAACAAAGGAAGCGAAGCGAATGAGGAGGATAAAAATTATGGAAACTTCCTGTGACAGCATATTATGTTGGAACTAATAGCTGTAAACGATCTGAAATTTCTTGAATGATGGTTTTTGATTATTTGAGCATTCACCTACTCATAAAAATGAAATAATTCATACGAGGCAAAGAAATAATTCTAAGCAGTGACGAACCGTGGAGGGGGGGGGGCTATCGGGCTACAAGCCCCCTCCCCAGAGCCAAGCCAGAATTCTTGATTTTATTTAACATCATTACAACTGTTTTTTTTCTTAATTTCCCTCTTTTTTAAAAATAATAAAAACGTTTCAACATTACTTTCTGGCTTGGCAGGCTCGAAAATTTTCCTACTTTTGTAGTCATTCCACTTGTACTTGTAGCTTTGACGCTGTCGAAGACATTTTTTGGCTAGTTATTTAATTGTAATTTTATTAAATTATCAAAAGTATTGTATTGTTTTTTCATGATTCTTATTGTCAGGTGAGTCAAATCTGTAAAGTGAAAGAGTTTTGGGTTACTTTAGCCTTGAGGTTTGACATTCATCACGATGATACAAAGTTTTTATGACCTCAGCCCCTCCCCCCGACCCGAACCCTAGATTCGCCACTGATTCTAAGGTTTATATGATTCCAGTAAGAAAATAAATCATAAATAAATAATAGATAAATAAACAGACTCATTCACTTCGACATGTATTAAATATTAAAACAGCTGCACCAAGAATATATTTATAATGATTTCATAATGAAAATTAGAAACTCTCATTTATTTACGAATTTGGAAATAAATTATACAAAAAAATATCGCTAAATCGGGAATAAATAATTGTTAAAGACCATTTCATGGAAATAAAAATAGTAAGTATGCTGATAAAGCCCAACAGTCGAAAATAAAGATTTCAGTATTTGGGAACATGTTCAAACAATGTTTTTGCCGGTTTTTTCTATGAATTTTTCCAACAAGTCAGATAAGCACCGCAGAACTCTGTTATAAATATGGAATCGGGGACAATCTTTATCCTAAAATTGAAACAAATATTTCTCATACTTTAAGAGCTGTTTATAAAAACATATAAGTGCCGTTTTGGTGCTCGACCTGTTTTTTTTTCAGGTTAAACCATAATTGCGTCTGTACTAGAAGTCGAGACATGTTTTATGGCGTAACAGCCAGTGTCAGGCCCGCGCCGTCAATACGTCAGAGGTCGTGCGGCAAATGAAAGAAATTATCAAAGCATTTTGATAGTGGATAATGTGTCTAATAATTGTGGAACTTCCGAAAAGAAGATATCTGAAGAAAGAACTCGATTGCAAACCTAAAATCCTGATTTTCTTTTTATATATAAAACGAGCATGGTTAATAATTCAGAAAAGAATGATTTTAAAAAAATGTATGATACGGCCATATTTTCCATAAAGATATCTCTTGTTCCACCTGTTTATACGCAACAGGTTTAAAAAATGAAGAAAATGTACGTCTGAACAAAAGAAAAAGAAAACATCAATGGAAGAAGTCTTTCTTCTAGCACTCAATAAATACACTATCAATCACCTACAGCAATTCATTATCAATCGGCTGACGTAGTAGTTCTCAGACGAAAAACTGTCCCATTCAGAAGAAGGACGAAAAACATAAACCCAGCTGTGCAGGAAAACGAAGCCAAAATTATGTGTAATAATTGAAATGTAACCTTGTGGATATGATAATGTCGAAAGTAGAATAAAGTAGAATTGCATCATTCGTATCTATATTATTCCACTACCGAGAAGAGAATTTTCAATTTTGCCTAAAGGAATATAGTGGTTACGTAATTTGGTAAGACGTGCTGTGCAGTAGCTGTTCGTTTTATCTATTTGTTCCTTTCTTTTTATCAACTTCAAATCCTAAGACGACCACTAAAATCTTTTCATTTATTTATATTTTTCTATTACATGCGTCCACTTAAAAAAAAACTATTATTGTTTCTACTTCCTTGTCTTAGTGGTAACCAGTGGTGGAGTCGCAAAACAAGTGCCGGTACGCTATAAACATGGGTGACAAAAATAACGCTGTTTTAAGGAGGTTTAGATGAGGAGGAGGTCTTAGACACGAAAGGCTAACCTCCTCTTTTAAAGAGAAATAATCGGATTGTAAAAGAATTTTAAAATATGACACTAGCAGTTTTGAAGAGAAAATTTTTGCATCGGGAGTCGTCAGAATTGCAAAAGTGATGAAATAAAAACTGCGCTTTCTGTCAGTTATAAACATAAACATATGTTTACTTATAAATTTAAAATATATAAAAACATATGCATGAGTAAGTTATAATTTTGAACTGATATTTTACTGTGATAGGAATTTTGGAATCCTTGACTTGATGGCTCTAACTATAAAGCATACGTATTATTGTAAAGAAGTGACACAACAACCAATGTTCCATAGTTTATTAGAATTACTCCATGAGATATCCAAAGATTATTATAGACTATACTATAGATGAAAAAATGTCACTATAGAGAAAAAATGCAAATAAAATTACATTAACTTGAACTAAAGTTGGGAGAATATATATATATATATATATATATATATATATATATATATATATATATATATATATCAAAACCAACATATAAACACAAGATAAAAACTCAAAAACAGTAAAAAAAGACAAAATGGCTAAATAGACAAAAACCAGAAAAAACCAAAAAATGAAATATATATATATGTAATAATCTCACTTAATTTTATTTCAAATTCTAATATTATATATTTTAAAGTCTTAATGTATTCCAAAATCACTTTTCTTAAACTCCAGTTTCGTTCTATTACCCGAGCTGGAGGTATATGAAATCTCTCGTTTTGGCATATTTATTACTAAAAGAATATTTTAATCGTTTCCACGCGCACACAAATCGCGAAATCAGCGACTTATTGCCCCCATGCATTTTCCCTAAAACACTTACGTAATGTACTAAAAATAGCTATTATTCCCTTCACTTTGATCACGTGTCTATCTGTTAAATCCCTACCTGAGAAAAATCAGGGATTTTCTGTCCTCTTTTGGCTTGGAACCTTATACTAAGAAGTACGCACATTCCGTCACCCTCCGATAACAAAAAGAAATTAGTTAATAATTTGGCGTGTTTTTTATTTAACGACTACAACAACGAAAACATTTCATATATATATATATATATATATATGAAATGGAATATATATGAAAGGAGTTCGTGGCTGTAGTCAGTAAAAAGCCGAATTATATTCTAATTTTCTTTTATTATGGGAGAGTCACGGAATATACGTACATCTTGGTTTAAGTTTCAATTCAAAAAGCTAACAGAAAATCCCTGCATTTCCTCGGGTAGGGATTTAACATATAGACACGTGATCAAAATGAAGGGAATAATAGTTATTTTTAGTAAATTACGTAAGTGTTTTAGGGAAAAGCATGGCGGCAATAAGTCGCTGATTTCGCGACTTGTGTAGGCGCGTGGAGGTAATTAAAATATTCTTTTAGTAATAAATATGCCAAAACGCGAGATTTAATATACCTCCAGAGCGGGGAAAAAAAGGAAACTGGAGTTTAAGAAAAGCTATTTTGGAATGCATTAATATAGTACTAGGATTTTAAAATATATAATATTAGATTTTAAAGTAAAATTAAGGAAGATTATTACGTATATATCTTCTCCGGTATAATTTCTTAATTGCACTAGTACAGTGCAATTAAAAGAAAAACAATCACCTAGGCAACTTGGGGAAAGTGCGAAGATGTCTGTTAATGGAAGGGGTCAGTTTACAATTAAAACTTCAGGCCTCGGTTGGCTCTTTAGTTATCTGGTACCGTATTGTTCTGTGCATCTTAACACTATTTTGTCATTGCAGACAATCATTTCAATGAATCTCTTTGACACTCTATCGTGGAATTCGGCAAGCGAAGAAAAGTCTCTACATGGGCATATAATGCCAAAAGCGCCGCTTGTCATTTGATATTTCAGAGTTCATGCACCTCACTGCTGGCTTTTGTAGTTTATCGAATACATTAAAAAGCGTGAATAAGTCAATGCACAATAGCTTTGAAAAATTAATACGAGTTTTTTTGTATCGCTTATTCATTAGTATGCCTCAAACTGAATTAAATGCATCTCTTTCTAGTACAGTAGGCTTTCTATTAACCGGGATCGGATTATCCGGGACGACCCCAAAAAAAATTGCAGAGAAAAATCTTAGAAGATTTGAGAAAATTAGTCTGTACTGAAAATGTGGATGAAGAAGCAATGGAACAATGGATTAACGAAGATTCGACATTGAAATGTTGCGAAGTTTTAAGTGACGATGATATTGTGTCCCGTGCAACTTGTGGTCCAGAAGAAAGAAGGAATTTCAAAGAATGTCCTAAGAGTGACGAGGAAAATCTTGTTACTCATCAAAAATTAAGCCTCGGTGACTCATTAGTACACACTGAGGCGTTACTTAATTACTTGGAGCAAGAAGATGAAAGCACGCCTGCAGAAAAAATGATATCGAGAAATGTGCGTAGTATAATTCGTCGAAGAGTAAATGAAAAACAAAAACGGATATTTATCATTTCATTCTTCACAAAACAGTGAGGTAAACTACATATCTGTTTTTCTTTTTAATTGTACAAAATGTAAATCTAAATAACATTAAAATTTCTTGGTAATTATTTTTCTTTTGTATTAATTAAACTATTAATGTCTTATTGTATAGTAATTTTACATGTTCTATCATTTTTCCAAAATTTTTCACCAAAATTTGCATAAATTGGATTATCCGGGACGAAGCATTTCCCGACCATCCCGGTTAATCGAGAGTCTACGATACATGATACAAAGGACACGCCAAGAAAGCTCAAAAGTAGCCCATCAGCAATTTTAACTGTGAATTTTAAATTAATCGTATCTCTACATTTGATAATCATTCAGAAGAATGTAGCGCACTCAGTAAGAAACAGAAGTGTTAGTTTCCACACAAAAAGCACTTAGAAAAAAAAATAGTGATGAATACTTTTTGTTTGTCGAAAACAATTTAAAAATTAGACGGATAACCTGTTTTATCATCCAAGCAAGTTAGCACACTGAAAAACAGCTCGACTAACATTAACTTCATTGTAGAAGGTATCAAGATTTATAAAATGGCATATATTTAGAGTTGCATACGTCCCGTATATACGGGATTGTCACCATATTTCACTACCCAGTCCCGTATTACTACTTGCCCTGTTTTTGTCCCGTTTTCTTCCTTATATTGATCAAAGTCATGTCTAACAAATCAAACATGTCTACTTGTCCTGTTTTCGTCCCGTTTTCTTCCTTATATTGATCAAAGTCATGTCTAACAAATCAAACATGTCTACTTGTCCTGCCTTTGTCCCGTTTTCTTCCTTATATTGATCAAAGTCATGTCTAACAAATCAAACATGTCTACTTGTCCTGCTTTTGTCCCGCTTTCTTCCTTATATTGATCCAAGTCATGTCTAACAAAACTTTGCGAATACATATTTGCCATTCAAGCCCAAAATGCAAGTGTGGAGAGATTTATTTTCCCTAATGTCAACTCAATGGTCTGTCGAAAGAAACAGGGTGCAGGTGGAGACAAAAGAAGCAATTTTGATTTGTCATAATAATTTTAAAATGACTTAAGCTCAATTTTATAATTAAGTGAAAGAAGGATTTGATATAATTAAGAAATTAAAATCAACTTTAAAATATGACTCGGCTAAAGAGGTTTAGTCTTGCATCTTTATTATTATCCTACCTGTTCATTTTGTTGCATTTCTTAAACTTTATTGATTTTTTTATAAGAGTAAAATAAGCCATCATCTACTCACTTTTTTCATGTTTTATTTATTTAGCACTTAAACGTCCATGATCAATACTTGGCAATTACAGCAACCCAACTTATATTCTGTAGAAATACATTGTGTAATTTATTAGTAGCTTTATACCAACTCATAAGCATATCAAATTGATTTTACATAGGATTCATTACATCCCATTTAGGTACCCATGAAAATATTTTTCACTGTATTTCTCATTAAGACTAGAACGCTTCATCTAGAAAATATAAAGGGTAAATCCTACATTATTTAGAATTTAAATGCTGATTACGTTTAAGATTCCATCACTTCAAATACTTTCCTCTCTTTCTCGTAGAGTATCATTCAAATTAAATTTGCAAATTAAGTTATTTAAATATTCATTGAGAATAACAATAAAAAACATTATGAAGTCTTTTCTTGTGGCATTCATTTCGAATCACAGTTGTAACCAGGAGCGTGGGAAAAGAAGGGCTGGTTCATACCTTTGAAGATTTAGAAAAGTCGACAAGAGGGGAGGAAAGCAGTTTTGACGTCACTATGCTAACAGGAAGCTTGTGGAGTCCGAGAGCGTCCACTGGCGATTCTTTAATTCTTAGCTATTTGTTCTTGTGTTGTTCTGTGTTACTTGTTATTTTGGTGAAATATTAAGAAAATCTTGCATCTCTTGTAAGTATGTCTACTTGTGCTGTCGCTACGTGGTCAAATTGTTACAGCAAAACGAAAGACAATGTTGTAATATATCATATGTTTCCAGCATGACCGAATCTGAATAAAATTTGGATCCCGAAATGTAAAAGGCGCGATCATATAAAAGTAAAATGCTCTAGGATATGCAGTGATCGCTTTAGGCAAAGCGATTACATGGATGGCATGAGAAATAACCTACTTGGTTTAAATCAAAAGAAATTTTAAAACTTCATTCAGTTCCGAGTGTTAACTTGTCTTTGCAAGATAATGGGGAAGATGTTTCAGGTAGATATTAGAGGAAAAGGAAAAGAAGTAAGAAAATCAGTTTAAAATGTCTGAGTCCTAAAAAAATCATGCGTCACGCCAGCTATGAAGCCATTTACTACACCAACAACTGAAAACATTTGCTCATCTTGCTTTGAAGCTCAAAAAGAAAACGCATTACTTCTGAAAAGAATTAGATTTTATGAAAAAGGACTTGACATGAAACTTGATGAAACTTCCTTACTTGATGAAAAGGACAAAAGAGGAGACGGTGAAAAATCAGAGAAAAAAATTTTAAAAAATGAAAACGAAAGCGCAAGTTAGCCGTATTTTAACCGAAAATAAAAGCTTAAAAGTAAACGAAAAATACTATCGAAAATAGACGAAAAATTTAAAAATATCTTGACATCAACTTTGATAAATGCGGTAATAGAAAATAAAAGCACAATCAAGTAGACAGCTGAAGATATTTCTATAATAATATATTTATTCATTATATTTATTACATAATTTAAGTACAGCTATAAAATGAATACTTTTTTTCTTAACTATTTCTATTTTCGATATACAATAGAGTCTCCCAACAGCGAATGTCTCCCTATAACGAAATTTTTAATAGGAATGTTAAATAACATTCAAAATAATCTCCATATAACGAAGTGGTTGTCTCCCTATAACGAATTTTTTCAGACCTTTATCTTTTCGATTTTTGTCATTTTTGAAGAAAGTTGCTAATTTCTGTGCAAACAAATCTCTCACACGTGCCTGTTTCTGGAACCACTCGCATTGTTCATTCCAGCGATAACACATAAAAATAGAATGCTATGTGAAGGGTAATGTATTTGTGGGGACCTAGGTTTCTACAGAGGGAGCAACATTTCTACGGATCAAGATTCCAAGAATCGGGGTGGAGTGGGGGTGGAAAGAGCAAATGGATGTGACAATACGCATTTTATATTTATCCGTACTAGTACATATTATTCTCTAAATTGGTGAATTGTCTTCACTTTTGAGCATGTTGTTTATACAATAAAAATTAGTATAATTTTAACAAATTTATAATAAATATTACTTCATTTTTAATTGAAAATCATAATTAAATATTTTTGAACTTATCGCACATACTTAAATGTTTGTAACATTTACTTAAATAACTGCAAAAATTTCTAATCTCCGTATAACGAAATTTTCTCTCTAGCGAATTTTTCAACTGGAACCAAGCGATTTCGTTATAGGGAGATTCCACTGTATTTGCAAAATTTACGCATTTGTGAGTATTCAAAAAGTTTTAACTTCTGGTTCAATCAAAACATGAAATGGTTTGCACATGATACGTATTATTTTAATTTAACATTAAATTTTTAAGATCCAAAACCACCCTTCTATAATTATGTAAAAACGTGTATGTTTCGCAATTAATTACTATGTATTATTTTGATATAATTTTTTTCTCTCGAATGAATAAAAAATGATAGAGGTAAACAAATAAACCATTTTTTTCAAAAGCAAATATTTAATAATTCGAGCCAATCAGCTTTTTCAATGAGGTGATAATATATTCCTACTGAAGCTGATTTTCATTCTTTTTCTTTTCCCGTACATATTTTATGTCAAAAATGTCTCAAATAATTTATTAAAATCGTTGTATCTGATTGATCTCACTCCAAATACTGGTATCCAAATTTAAATATTAAGTAAAAAAAGGAATAACAATAACATCAAAATCCTTCTTGTAAAAGAATTTTCGTATTTTCGAGCGCGTAGTGTCAATGTGACGTCAAGAAATTCCCTCACTGGTTCTTCGCTGAAGCTTCTATGAACCAGCCCTTGTATTTCTCTGGCCCTGGTTGCAACGAAGTCCTCACTAAAGCTCCCCCTGGGGGGCACCGCGAGTACACGGATTAGTTGCTTCCCCTGGGGGTATAGTAAAAGAGCGGCTCTAGGTCTCTTCTCCAGTGATAGTACGAGCCTCCTTCGGGAAGGGTCGGGCCGTGGCATGGTGAGAGACTATTATGACTCCGACCTCAGCACTCGGGCTATTACAGCGGCTGTCATTCAGATGGCCCAGATGCTTCGGCAGAGCGGGGGTAGACCTAGGTTTCCTGGTTACCCTGGTTACTTTATTGTTCAATTACACTGGACAACAAAAAATTTTTTTTTTCATGTTGCTTGAGAAAGAAAGGGTTATATCTACGTATTTTTGTGCCCTGATTTCAAATCTGTTAAACGTTTTCCTCAATCACCCATAGTTTTTGAGCAACGTAGTAACTCTTACTATATACATTAGGAAATCATATTCAGCTTGCAATATTTACACAGGCATATTAAAATGTTACAAACCTTCACTTTCTTGTGTACTTGGCCTGCCGACTGTGCCTAGCTTGAGGAATATCCATTTTCAATGTCCAACAATAGTCGGCTAACATTTTGGGATTCTATTTCCCTTGGTAACGAGCTCCCATATTCGAGATATCCTGATGGAACCGTTCACCATGCTCGCCGCTTACTGATCCAAGGTTTTCAGGGAAGAATTCTAATTGGGAGTGCAAGAAATGGATTTTCAACGACATGTTGCATCCCATCTTTTTGTAGGCCTTTAAGCAACTTATTGACGATTTGCCTTAGTTTTAAGCTTTGCGATTTCCGAAGAAGTTTTTTGCTAACTCCTTAAACGATGCCCATGCTGCGGCTTCCTTCTTAGTAAGTTTACTCTCAAACACCGATCCTTCATTAGTTGTCTAAATTGAGGCCCAACAAATATGCCTTCCTTAATTTTTTTCTTCACTCACTTATGGAAACTTCTGACGCAAGTACTGAAATCCACCTCCTCCACAGTCCATCGCTTTAACAAAATTCTTCATAAAACCTAATTTGATGTGCAATAGAGGCAAGAGAATTTTTTCTAAGGCAACTAGTAGTTCGTTCTCTTCATTTTTCACACCCGGTATGAGGAACTGTCGCTTGGGCCACACCTTCTTGATGTAGTGCTTCTGTCTGTCCCTGCTGTTCCACTGGCACAGAAAGCAACAAGACTTGGTGTAGCCTGCTTCCAATCCAACTAAAACGGCAATCACTTTCAAGTCGGCGCATATATGCCAAGAATGTTTGCTGTACTCAATACTGGACAACATATGCTTCAAGGTTTCATATGTTTCTTTCATACGAACGGCTACATTCTACAGGAATCGAAGGGTGCTTCTTACCATTGTGTAACAGAACTGCTTTTAAGCTGACTTTTGAAGAGTCTATAAACAAACGCCATTCTTGAGGGTTATGTCGCAGTCCTAGAGCCTTAAAAAACGAGTCAACATCATTACAAAATATCACATCACCATCTTGGCAAAAGCTTCCACATGCTGCCAAGAAACATATGTCCTTACAAAATGTCTCATGCATTGAATCGTTTTTGCGTTGTAGGATTCTCGATCCAATAACGCCTGTTATAATTTTTGACATACAGATTTTTCTTTATGAAAATTATAATTGTAAGAACATTTGAAACCCAAACATTATCTTCTTGGCCGGCAATTAATTTTTTCAGAAAGTATTTTTGACACAAGATCCGACATATTTCAATGACATTTTCTATGTACTTGCAAGCAATTACGAGTAGTGTTGCTAAAAACAGTGTTATAGAGGTTTTTCGAGATAATATTCGGGTTCAGTGACCATAAAAACACCATTATCAGTTAAAATCTCAAAGACAACAAAAAATAACCTGGCTACGACATTGATTCAAATAAAAGAAAGGAGTGGACAGAGGTTTTAGTGAGATTTCATGTTGCATAAGATTGGAGGGTGATAGACAAATTCTGATTGGATTTTCGAATTCAGAGCGTGAAAGTACATAAGAATTAGCTAAAATCATACGGGCAACAAAATGGTTGTTGTCCAGTGTTATTCAGCTGAAAGTTGAATATGTTGACATCCCAGATTAAAGTTTAAAGTAGTCATAATATTATTTGCACTGATAAAATTCCAATACTTCTATCAGTCAAAACAACTATACTTTTTACTTTCTTGTATACGAAGTATACAGAGAGAAAGTATTGTAATCGTCAAAAAATTCGAACTCGAGATTTTGACGAATCTCCACGTTTTAGACCTCCCTGAGTCCGAAAAACACAATTTGGGAATTATGTCTGTCTGTCTGTGAACACGATAACTCGAAAACTATGAGAGCTACGGGGATGAAATTTGGCATGTGGTCTTTAAACATAATTTGTAGGTTTCTATCAAATTTTGGACAAAATCCGTCAACAGGAAGTCTGTCTGCCTCTATGTCCGAAGTCATGTGAACACTATAACTCAGAAACTTGAATAGCTAGATGGATAAAATTTGATACACAGTTTTATCGTCATGAATGTAGGTCCGTATAAAATTTTGGGCCAAATCGTCAAAGGGTTGACCGTCTGTCGGCCTGTATAATTTACCATTGAAACCAATCCGCTATCGCCACGCGCATGCGTACGGAAGCAATCTTCTGAGCTCGCGAAAGGAGCGAATTACGTCATTTTGTCCTTGAGACTCCAAGAGTGAAACCTAGCAGTGTGCGATAGATGCGTTTTAATCGGTACGCATCTCTTTAAATCCTTTACCTAGATATTTTTCAATCACTATAATGAAAAACCTTCCGATAGTCATTGGATTCTGGATAACAGTAGGTTCGAATTGTTTTAGCCACGCGGGGGAAGGAGAAACGGCACCTTTTGGGGGACGTATACGAGAAAGTTTAGGGAGAACACTCCCGCTGGTTTAAAATCAGTGGATTTCGTAACAGCGCCCACATGAAACTGTAAATGTAATCATTTTCATGCCAGCAACTCACTATTTAACATTTTGCTGTTTTAAGTTCAGTCAACAAAATCTAACTAATTCAATTAGTATTATCTCGACAATAGCACTTTTTGCTAGTGACTAAACAATCATAATTTTGATTTACAGCATTTTCCTTCGAACATTACGTCTGTGTTTAGTCATCACTATGATAAAATGCATTCGATAAAATTTGTGGTTGCATAAGTAAAGCGAAATGTAAGCAACGTGAATTACAATGAATTATAAATTGAAAGGATTGAGGATGAAGAAAAATAAAAACCCATTTTTAAATTATTCTAAACCTTAATGAATCAAAAAGGAAAACAAAGACTTAATGATGCAATTTTTTTAAAGCGCACTATTTTCATTTCTTGCTTCTTACTTCATAGTTGAAACTGTAGACAAAACAATATTGTATGCAAATCACTTCGCAATGCAATTTCCCCGCATGAGAATAGGAAAAAACGTAGCTGTACTTTCTACCGTCTTCTCTTCAATACGATTCAAAAATAAAATTTGTATTGAATACAAAAATAATAAAAGCAGTAAATGGCCAGTTTTTTCGTTATTATTTTTTAATCAAAAGTTAATATCCATTTCTCTCATTTCTAACTTAGTGCCGAACTATATAAGAGTGCAATCATTTGGTCTCAAATTTCATTTTTTCCCATTGTAAAAATACCTAAGGTTCTTAGTTTTTCGCAAGAAGGAAATACATCCACTTCTGAAACTAAACTTCGTAAAATCGATATGTTAATTTTTGACAAGAAAGTCCTCAAATCTAAATTGTACGTTTGTTTCAAAGAAATGAATTTGATGATAGCTACAAAAATATTAAAATAACTTAAAAACAAAATTCCAAATGAATGTTTTTCTCCTCAGGAAAAACAAACATTTTTTTAAGAAATTTCTTCGTTTAAAATAATTTATATACTCACAGAAAAGCAGCAAGAAAACACATTCTGACATACTCGTTATGAATCAATTTTGCTTTCTTGTACTACAGGAAAAATAAAAAAAAATAAAGTAGGTGCTTAGGTCGTTATAATGGATGGTTTATTATTTTAGGAGTCGTTATAAAGTAGTTTAAGTCAAAAATTTACTGATCAATCTTGTTAAGATAACAAATGCATGAACACATCAGTAAATAAATAATGACAAGGAAAATTACCAATAAAGTGCACTAACACTTCTACAAAATCGTGGTAAGCCGCCGGATATGTAAGCCGGTGCTCGCTTCTTCTGACGGTACAGTAATGGTGAGGATCGAGTTACCTCCCACAGGGTTATAGTACGCACCTCCTTCGGAAGGGGGGTGTGCCGTGACCAAACTGACTACTAATACTCTGGCTCAGTACTGAGTTTGCAGCTATCATTCACATTCATGTCCCAGTGCCAAGGCAAGACAGGGTAACTCGTAATGTTCTCTGATATTACTCTGGCCTCAGTCTCCGAGCTATTTCAGCGAAGTGACATTCCATTCTCCTGAGTGCCAGAAGCAGACAGGGGTCTCTACAAGGTTCTCCCAGTATTACTCTGGAATCAGTACTCGAGCTGACTTGCGGCGACTATCGATCTACATTCAGTCCCTCGAGTGCCAAGGCAGACAGGGTAACTCTGTTAATGCTCTCCCTGATATTACTCTGGCCTCAGTACTCGAGCTATTTCAGCAGATGTCATTCTCCATTCATGTCCCTGTAATGCCAAGGCAAGACAGGAGTAACTCTGTTAAGTTCTCCGATATTACTCTGGAATCAGTACTCGAGCAATTGCAGCGACTATTTCATTGCAGTGTCCCCGAGCTGCAAGGCAGGACGTATAACTCTTTTGTTCTCCCTGATATTACTCTGGCCTCAGTACTCGAGCTATTTCAGCGAATGTCATTCACATTCAGTGTCCCTGAGTGCCAATGCAGCAATGCAGGACGGGTAACTCTGTTGGGTTCTTACTACTACTGTACTCTGGCCTCAATACTGGGAATTGTCATCGACTGTCATTCACATTCAGTGTCCCCGAGGTGCCAGGCAGGATGGGGTAACTCTATGGATTCTCCCTGACATTGACTCTGGTCTCGTAGCTCGAGATGCATTCTGGCGACTATATTCACATTCAGTGTCCCCGAGGTGCAGAAAGCTGACAGAGATGGGGTACTCCTAAAAACCTATACTTACTCTGGTCTCTGAGCTATGAGATATTGCAGCGACTGTCATTCACATTCAGTGTCCCCGAGTGCAGGCAGGATGCGGTGTACTCATTAGGTTCTCCCTGATATTATCTGGAATCTCAGTACTCGAGATATTCACGCTGTCATTCATTCAGTGTCCCCGTGTGCCAGAGAGCAGGACAGCGATGAGTATGATGTCGCTACCTGATATTACTCTGGCCTCAGTATAAGGCTTATTTCGCTTAGAATGTCATTCACTGTATGTCCCAGTGCCAATGGGACGGGTGAATTCTATTGAGTTTTTCCTGATATTACTCTGTCTCAGTACTCGAGAGTATTGCAGCGATATCTCGTTAATTTCCCGCGAAGTGCCATGGCAGGACAGGGATAACTCATTAATGTTCTCCCTG
Source organism: Araneus ventricosus (assembly GCA_013235015.1). NCBI lineage: Eukaryota > Metazoa > Arthropoda > Arachnida > Araneae > Araneidae > Araneus > Araneus ventricosus. The sequence goes on along the minus strand of BGPR01010245.1, from coordinate 7,628 downwards.
ATATTACTCTGGCCTCAGTACTCTGAGTAGTACAGCGGACTGATCATTCACATTCGGTGTCCCGATGTGCCTGCCAAAGGGGACAGGATAATTAACTCATTCTCCCTGATATTACTCTGGCCGCATACAGTACTCGAGTATTTCAGCGAATGTCATTACACATATTCATTGTACCGGGTGCCAAGCAGGACAGGCTTTCTGTTAAGGTTCTCCCTGATATTACTCTGGTCACAGTACTCGAGATATTGCAGCGACTATCATTCACATTCAGTGTCCCCGAGTGCCAAGGCAGGACGGGATAACTCTGTTAATGTTCTCCCTGATATTACTCTGGTCTCAGTACTCGAGGTATTGCAGCGACTGTCATTCACATTCAGTGTCCCAGTGCCAAGGCAGGACGGGATATGTATATTCTCCCTGGTAATTACTCCTGGTACGTCAGCTCTTTCCTAGGCAATTCATTTCACATTCCAGATGTCTGATGTGCCAGTATGCAGCAATGCAGGACGGGGTAACTCTGTTAATGTTCTCCCTGATATTACTCTGGCCTCAGTCGAGATATTGCAGCAACTATCATTCACATTCAGATTGTCCCGAGTGCCAAGGCAGGGAGGGGCCAACTCTATAGTTCTCCTGATATCGGTCTCAGTGCTCGAGATATTGCGCGACTGTCTGTTCGCTGGTCGTTCAACACTAGAGTGCCAATGCGGGAAGGAGGTAACTCTGTTAGAGGTTCTCCCTGATATTACTCTGTCTCATGTCTCGAATGTGCAGCATACCATTTCATAGCATTCCCCAGTGACGTGCCAGGCAGGACAAGGATCAACTCTTTAATGTTCTCCGATATTACTCAGCTCAGTACTCGAGGTGATTTTCGCAAGATACGTCAATTCAGTGTCCCCAGGTGCCAAGGCAGAACAGGATATCTAGTCAATGTTCTCCTGATAACTCTGCTCATACTCGAGGCCTGTTTCAGCGAATGTCATTCACAATTCCAAGTAGTTCCCGTGCCAGGTAGGACGGGTAGATCTCTACTAAGGTTCTCCCTGATATTACTCTGGCCTCAGTACTCGAGCTATTGCAGCGACTGTCATTCACATTCAGTGCCCCCGAGTGCCAAGGCAGGACGGGATAACTCATGTTAAGTTCTGCAGAACTCGTGCCTCTGGCGCCTCGATGCTCGAGCTAGTGAGCGACTGTCATTCATTTCCAGCTCCTCTTGGGAGCTGGGACGGGATAATTAATGTTCTCCCTATTATTACTCTTGGCCTCAGTATAGATCTATGTGCGATGTCAATAATTCACGAATTGCCCTCAGAGTGCAAGCAGGACAGAGGTAACTCTGCTAAGGTTCTCCCTGATATTCCTATAAGTTCTTTTAGTAGTAAATTGATTTAGAAGGCTTTTCTTTTTCTTTCGCGAAATAAATTTATTTTATGTAGTAGTTTCAAAGTGGAATATATTCTTGAAAAAGAAAAAAAAGCTGAATAAAACTTTTTTTTTAAAATTTGCAAACTAATGATCAATGAAAAATAATTAGAAATTCTCTTTTAATGGTTTCATTTCACATTGCTTTACAAAAGATTATAGTTGCGTAACAATTTGTCTCTCTGAATAGAAAGTATCTAAAACAGGAAAGAAACTTTTTTCTTCAACATCTTGGATTCCTGCTCTTCCAGTTCCTTATCTGAATATGTGTGTATTGACGCAAGGCTCTTTGCCTTTAGCAAGTGCAAGAGATATAGCATAAGTTTAATTCTTTGAACTCGTCTATATAATTTTGAAATTCTTTAATATCACTATTTAAAAAATATGCCTTACAAGCTTGTAAGAAGACGCCAGATTAATGTACTATTCAGGAAAAATCAACATATAATTATATCTTGCTTCTCAGAAGCAGTACAAAGGATACATTATTCGGTGAATAATTATTACATTATTAATTTTTCCGAGTGTAAAATGTTATAAAGACTTAAGCTGGAAATAATTAAAACTCTTTTAAATTTCAAATTAATAGAATTGCTTGATACCTCGACCAGAACACCAAACTCTTTTGCTGTTAGAAGTTGTATATACTGTTACAAATGTCTCTCTGTGCGGTGCAATGATGTAAACAGTCAAAACGCAGGATAGGAGAATGAGGGTTTATTTCCAAAATATGCAGAAAACAGGTACTGCAGGTACAGACAACAGTTCCTGCACAGATTACAATATAAACTTGGCACAACCGAGATTCACAGGTAATAACGTTCATCATTTTGATATTTAACAGCAAAGCCAAATAACTAATAACGACACTATACTGCACTTTCAATAGCACTCAGCTCACCAGCTCTGGCTCATGTACTGCGGACACGAAACTGCTTAGTCGTTCCCCAATGGATTCTACACCCTCGGCAGTCTAACAACTTACTAGCTCGCGCAGCTTTTAGCCAGATGAACTCCGCAAAGTTGCTCCATCTGTCGATCAACATTGTTTCCCTCTACCATCCAAGCGCTCTCTATATATAGTCTCCCCGAACAGGCACGACATCCACATGGATCATCTAGCTTACGTTCATGCATATCTCCTCTCTCATAGAGATATCAGAAGATTCCTTAGCCTTCTGAATCCATATTTCTCGAAAAGTCCAAGATTTGTCAATGAGCCAGGGGTCTCACCACTAGCTGCCCGTGATCCCATACTTACCCTGTAAAACTCTCTCCAATATAAACTCACATTGCTGGGAAGCGACTTTCCATCTTTGTAACAATACGTATACGGAAAAATTATCCTGTAAATTTAAATTGTAATTAGAAATAGTTTAAACTATTTGATTTAAATTCAGCTGAATAAAACAATTTTTAAACGAACTGTTATTTAGAACTACTTAAAAATAAAATTATCCTTTCATTATTTTCCAATTAATCTTTAGTTAATTATAAATATTGAAGAATCGTGGTAATCAATTTTTTCTCAAATGTCTACTGTGACATACACTTAGGATTAAAAAAATTAATTAAATTAATCTATTAACTAATAATTAAATTCGTCTAAAATATTAAAATAATGGTGTCATCGAAAGAAAGAGAAAAGGGGCAAAATTTCCAAAATTCTTTCACTCAGAAAAAAGCCAAATTGGCACGTTGTTTCCATATGCCTGCGAAATTGCCCTTTCAAAAATATAATTGATTCCAAAACTAAATTGATGCAGGACATATGACGTGTGTCGATGATGATAACAGAAATTCAGTTATTATCTATGCTTGAAAACAATCATTCATCAAAACAAAATGACCATGTAACAGAAAATGTACAATAGTAATTAACTCAAGTCTTTGAATATTTAAAAATAGCACAATATGATCATATGCTCTTTAAAATATTTACAACGTTTATATTGGATGAACTATCAAAAAAAACAGGAGACGGGGACAAACTTCAGCCAGTATAGAGAGATTTGTTTATTTTCAATACAAGAGTGTATAAAGCTGCACGTATGATAAGATTATTTAACTCATTATTACTTATCATTATTTGAGAATTATTTACTTGTTTTCAAAATTTTCTTGCCTATAATCAAGACATAATAGAAAAAGCCTAATCTTTATTGCTTTGAATTTAAAAGTTAATTTAAAATTGGGTCAAATACGTCAATATAGATCTAAAACCGGAATCATGAGTAAAGGTACTAAGCTGAACTAGCGATAGAAAATTCGTATAAAATAGCTCGACGTAATCTCAGAACCCATGAACCTTCTAAATAAATTCATAACAATTGAAGTAAAATCATAAAATATGGTTCAGAAAGACTTTAACCCTTTCAAGGGCGGTGGTTTCTCTTGGAACCACCTTTTTAACTTCTTAACTCACACAGGTAGTCTTTTGATGATTTATAGAAAGAATGGCGTTGTCAGTACCTAATAAAGAGCAATAGATGGCAGTACCAATTCTTTTTCTATTAGTATTACAGAATCATTAACATTGTCCTTCAGAAACAATTGCTTGTGCCCCTGAACAGATAATAAGACTCAGTTTAGAGCCCCTGCTATTCTGCAAATGGAGTAACATTAAAATAAGCTTTGGTAACATCCAATAGTTTTATGCTGAATATTATGGCTTATGCAAAAAAAATTCAAAATTCAATCAGAGTTTGAAAAAAATTTCTATTTTGCATCATTTCTAACATTTACTTGCATGATTTTCTTATAATTATGCTGTATGATTTTTTTTTTTTTGGGGGGGGGGGTTCGATTCAGTTTCTATATAGTTAATTAGTTTCCACTTTATTAACGGTAACAATGAATGATTAAAACGATGTAGGTAAGTCAGTATTGTTTCTGTATCGATTCATGCAATCCAGGACGAAATTGGATTTCTTTTCCAAGTTGAGATTATGCCACTAGATTCAAAGCAACTGTTCCTATTACTTGTAATAATACTCCATATATCTTCTTGAAGGTATTCGGGAATAAATCATATCTTAAACCACATATCCGTAATAAGCTAATATCATTTTTGGACAAGTTTCAGAAGATAATATATCCATTCAAGCTAGGATTTCATATTGGAAGCATAATAAACGAACCAAACATGTAGAAAAGTAAAAGTGGTAATTTCCAACAGTACTTTATATTGGAGCATGTAAACAGACAAACATGTATGAAAAGAGTAAAATTGGTAGATTTCCCAACAGTACGAGATTTGTATTGGAAGCATAGTAAACAATAACATGTGATGAAAATAAAGTGGTAATTTCCCAACAATTTGTACAGAGATTTGTATTGTGGCATAATAAACGAGGCAAACATGTATGGAACCAAGGTAAAATTGATAATTTCCGACATTCACGTTTATGATTGGAGCATAATAAACGAGACCAAACATATATAAAAGAGTAAAATTATTCAAATTACGCAGATTATTATAAATGACAAGATTTACTTTCCTGTATTTATCATAAAACAGGTCAAATTTCATACTTTGAGCTAAATTTTCCCATGCGATAAATTTTCTGCCATTCCTACACAGGGTACGAGGTATCATACGCTGATATCATATATTCTTCCAGACGAAAGACATAATCATATATCAAGAATATAAGATGTACTATAAAAATTGTAAATGTTTTCTTCTATTTTTAATTCTTACTCTGTTACTCATGTAAGTAAATTTTTTAGGAAGATCAGCAGAGTCAAACCACATCAAATGTGGAAAATGCGTTTCTAAGGCATAAGTGTTTCAACTAATAGATTTATCTTTTCAAATAAGTAAAGAAATGTTTTATTTACTCGTTAGGCTCCAACACATCATCTAACATTCTAATTGCAATTCGAAAAAACTTATGGAATATACACATCATGGAATAAAATCGTCAGTATTATTATTGATTAGGCTCATGTTATAGAACTTCTAAAGTTATGCTATATTACTGGTCGAGGTACCACTACTACTAGTAGTTACATTCTATATCCATCTTATTTTCAGCATGACCATGATTCAAATGAACTTCCAAGAGCACTCGGTGAGTTTAAGCAACATTGATTAATATCGATCATTTACTTTTTGTATCATTATCCATTAAATTTTGCTATGAGTTGAATTTGCTTAGACCATTGAAGCCATCTTTTGAAACTCTCATTGTTAGAGATTCATTTTTTAAGCAGAGCCCATTGTCACGCAACTCTCTTGGAAGGAACCCCAGACTCCCCACTCCACGTATTTAATCGATTACCACCTGCAGGTTTGACAGCATCTTTTCCAATGTAATACAGCTCACGAACATGACTACCTCAGATCACGTAAGGCATGAGAAGAAAGGTCATGCTAACCTTTCTAAAACATCTTGCCATGCTACATATGGGGCTATTTTTAACACTTCTTCTTGGCTACATAGTTTCTTAACTTAGTAAAGTTTGTACGCGCGTCCATCTTGGGCTTCCAGACGCGAGTGTCTTGGATTTATTCACATAAAATCATCTATAGCTAACTTTCCGCTACTAGAGTTTCATAAAGTAATCACATTTTGCGCTCTTTACCCAAATGTAGCTAGTTACGCTATCTTCTTTTTAGGAAACCAAAACAATAATAGTAGCAAAATAATGGCAATTTAAACAGTTAGATAACTGAAATTTCTTTGTTCTCATAATATAAACATTAATAAACATAAAATATCAGATGAGATAATTATCTGTAACGCTTAGTGCCTTTTTGCAGTTAGTAACCTTTAACCATAATTTGCACTCTAGCGAACTTGAAAGATAATTACATTATTATCCATTAATAAAGACTTGTTGACTTTTATAACAGTTTAATTTTCACTAATACTATCAAAATTGTATCCCTTCTCTTGAAATAATTATGTAGCCAACCCTCTTACACCACTTTTAATTGAACTTCAAATATGCTTTCACGTTTTTTCAAAAGAAGATATTCTTCTAACATGAAACAGTTTCTGTGCAACTTTACATGAAACATTCTTTCTCGTCTAATGAGACATCTGCATAAATCCTTTTTCTTTCTATTCAATTAAATAAACATCTTTTTCAGCTTTTCTTTATTTTTTTCAGACTTCTTAAGTATCCACTGCTTTTTTGTCTAGAGAATGAGACAGTTAGATATGATGGGAGATGTTAGTTCAATTTGCCAGCAAGTACTACAATTAAAACTACGCAGACGATTTTTAACATGAAAATTCTAAATTCCATAAAACTTGGAGACTATGCCTCAAGATCTAATTCTCAAATTTTCAAAATCTCAACCCAATCAGTTTCATTTACGCCTGCGGATATTGAAAAAAATCATTGCACTTTAGAAAATAAATTTGGCATTTATCTGTTTATATTAGTTAAAATAGTATTTTGATACTAAACATAGAATTGTAATATATTTTTACTTCTTAGAAATATTTCCAAATCATTTTAAATTAGTTTACATTGTTATATTCAAATTTAATTTTAAAAAATAAAACTATATTCTTTATTTTCAAAGTTGAAATAATTTATTTTATTTTTCATCAGCGTTACCCTTAACTATTCAATTGTTGTTATATATCCATTCTATTTTTAATAACAGTTTTACCGCTTTACTTACAGACTAAAACAATTTTTTAGCGGCTTGCTGGTACTTGTGACAGAAATTAGTTATCCTTCAAGGAACTGACAAAATTCTCAGGACATGAGCTTTAAATAGTAACTCTAGATGTATTGTCAGATTTTTTAACAAATTAACTAAGAACAAAGCAGGATATGGGTAAAAGGGGAAAAAAGATTTGCTTGTTTTAAATTTTTTTTCAGCACCTCATCACGCTTCTAACTTTTAGTTCAAGTTTTTTATTTAAAGCTCGTTATTAACTTAAAACGATAGGTTTTCAATATTTTTCTAAATAACCAGGGTGCATTCTTATCTTTTTGCTTTTCGGTGAATAATTTTCTGGATCTTTTCTTGCTAAAATACCAAATACAAAAGTTAAACTAATAAATTAGATTATGGCAGGCAATTATTTTTAATAACTTTTTCAGATATTTTATATGCACAATCAGAATCTTTCTACGAAAAGAAAATTAAAAGCAGCAATACGTGTAATAAGGATCAATTTTAACCATAATCATGTGAAACTAAATCAAATCATATTTATTGAATACAAACT